>JARJUA010000233.1:0-66071 GCA_030787035.1 Aschersonia sp. MBC 877
GAGGGGGAAGGAGGGGAGGGAGGGGTGACGTCTTATAACACAGAGCCCAACAGCGGGAGGGGGACGGAGAAGCCAGAGTTCTGTATGACTCTTTTAATTTAAAACAGAGAGAAATAAAGAAGATGTGGGAAAGGGAAGAAGAGAGAGGGAAACGAGGAAGAAAGTCAGCCCCCCCAGTAGTATGTGGCTTAGTGGCCCGGTGTCGTGATTATGAATTTTCTGGAGATTTTTTTGTTTTGGGTCCCTGAGCTGCCGAGAGCGGAGGGGCAGGGCAGCTGCGCAAGGCGGTGCGGGCAGTAGCGGGGCTGCTCTGGCGTGTAAAACTGGCGGCACGGATTCAGGATCCATGGGAGTGACCTCTGGGTGTGCGGGACCTCTTTTTTTGGGGTCGAGGGAGAAAACTGGACCCCCCCTACCCCTTCACACACCCATGATGTTGGATGTTGTTATTCTGCGGACCTTTTTTTTTTCTTGGTAATGAGTGAGGCAGGGAGGGAGCCCACGAGTCCTACTACGGAGTACCTACTACTGATTGGCACACACCCGCACCCGGCTTGGGTGGGCGGCGTCTGAGCAGCGTATTCCGTCGGCGGAGAGTTTAGTTTGGTTTTGATTGAGTCGGGAGCCCTTCAGGGCCTTCTGATCCTGGGTGCCTTGTTACTAAGGCGCTCTGGCAGTGAACACCACAAAGGGACAATGGAAGAAGAGAGAAAGAAAACGAAGCGTTGGATGGCGCACCGGAGCCGGCATGCAATAGCAAAGAGAAGCAATGCACGAGCCCGTGCATGTGAGACGAGCGGGATATCGTACGAAATGTGCCTGTCGTGTAATAATACACGGACTGGCGTGTAGGCGTGCACGAGGCGGGGTCGAGAGGACGAGGAGCCACGACGGGTTCTGTGCTCCATCCAGGACTCGAGCTTGACTCTGAAGGCAGACTCTTTTTGTGTGCCATCTCTTTTTTCTGTAACTCGTCTTGGGTGAAGGTCTTTTTATTTCTCGTTTCAAGAAGAGAAAGCTGATCAAATTTCGACATGTTCATGACCAGCCAGGCTGACCACACCGACGTCTCCCATTGTGACCATGCGCCGTGCAAAGGCCATAAAACAGACACACACTCTCACACTCACACTTCCAAACACACGTCTGCTATGCTCAGCTGTTTCTTACCCACAAAGAAGAACGTCGGAAAGAGATCGACGCACACTGGTCAGCGAGCACATCCCTGTACGCAGTCCGCCCGGTGCGCATAGCAGCATAAACCGTCCTAGACCGAGATACGTGTGTACCACTTTCCCGACATGACTAAACCTTGGAAGCGCACCAGGGATGGCCGAAACTGGACCGCTGATAGCCTTGCTCCTCTGCACGTTGCCTACTTCACGTGAAGTTGAGCGCTTGTGCACCAAAAAAATGACCAGGCCACGTCTTGATCACTTGCTTCACCTCGGCAAATACCAGTCACGGCCATGTCGAAAGGGGGGGCCTCCATCGTCACAAGCAGACCGACCCTAGTGGCCGCGGCAGCGTGAACAGCCCGCAGCCCATAGCCGCAGGTACAGGTCAGCGGCACAAGAGACCCGGCCTGAACCTGCATACGGCATACGGGGAAGCGGCTTGTTGTGTGGTGTTGTCATGCCGGATTCCAGGTACATACCGAGAGACAGAGGGGGGAGTGGAGAAGCAGGCAACCGTGGGGGCAAAAGTGGACGGCCGAAACGACACAAGAGAGGCAGATGATGGCGGCCATGAGAGCAGAGCCATCATGCTCGAGGAGGGGGGGGGGGGGGAGTCATGGATGGATGACAGACGGGGCCAAGCGTGCAGTGTGACAGGAACGCGCAATCCGGCCTCGTCTAGCAGCGTGGGGAAAGGGGAGGCCGGCAGGGCCAGGGGTGGTCCTTCCTTCATGAGGCTAAAGTACGAGATCAGAAACCGATCGTCCCTCGTGTCCGTCTTAGCCGTTGGTAGATCCAAGACGTAGCGAGTATGAGAGAGAAGGCAGGATCCGCAGCAGCAAGAACAAAACTTTCTCATACAAATGTCCAGCCATCTGGTCAAGGCAGACGGCGTTTTTGTTGGGCCCGCGTAAAAATTTCGGGGCCTCGTCGAGTGGCTCTTGATTTATGTATGTGTTGTTTATTATTCTTGTCTGCCCGTACCCGGCTGTTATTATCGATCGTCGCCGACCGAACTGCATGAAGACGAGGGATGCCGTTTCACCCATAATACAGGCATGAGCGGGCGCGAGAGACGTGACAAGGCAGTGCCGCACTCCCTCGAAGCGGGGAAGAGAGGGGACAGGCAAGAGAAAGCGGCCCATCTGTGCATTGATAAGTCGCATCAACAAATCACTCTCTCACACAGGGTACGGCGAGTCTCCAAGTCATGCTCGCCTTCCTTCCACTTGAGTGGGTTGTCTCAAGCAAAGCGAGAGCTGAGCTGAGCTAAGCTCTTTTCGCCGCGGAGGTTGCGATGCCACTATACATGCAGATAGGGCAGGGCCGAGCAGGGAACAAAGAAGGAAAAAGTCAGAGGGGGAAGAAAAATGCTTCAGCATTTTCCATAATAATACCGAGAGCTAAAAAGAAAAAAAACGGGGGTCAGCGCCATGAACATCATCCCATTGAGCCATCGCACCCCGAGTTGTTGCATGTCCTCTGTCGAGATCTGGCCTTGCTTGTTTCTGCCGCCGGCTGACTGAGCACTCAGGCTATCATCGGCAGAAAAATGCCACCAGCATAGAGGCACCAATAAGTCTGGTCGCTGGGTATGCTGCATGGCATCGCGCTGCCACGTCAACACACACAGAGTGAGAACATGGATGTTCAATAGCACTGCGACTGGCCCCGGCAGGCTGCTGTCACGGCCTGGCGGGTTGCCGGAGCGTCTGGTCCTCAAACCCCCGTTTGAGGCCAGTTTGTTGAGCACGTTTGCTGACGCTCGAGAGTTCGGAAGTTTCTCGAACGGGTTTCCGTACGACCGCAGAGAAAGACTCAGCTGAAGCGGGTAAATGAGGGGGGAGGGGGTGGAAGGACACTTGGGATTACAGGAGTGATTACGTTTTGTTTGTCTTGTTGGCAACACATTGCCAGTTTGCTCTGTATGTAACCATGAACGATTGTCATGTCTGTTCGCCGTGGATGAACACCTGGAACCACCCCTTGTGGTCTAAATACAAGGTGGCGTCATCAAAAGCCGAGATGACGCCTGTTACGCCATCTCGAGGCTTCATTCTTGCACGTAATTGCGCGACATTGGACGCAAGTGTGGATGCCGATGCCGCCGGATCCAGGTCAACTCGCGGACTTGTAGGTTTGTGCCACAATCTCTACACTGGCGGCCACGGGCGTATCTGCTGAGCAAGCGGAGTGAGGCGGACGAAGGAGCAGAGCCAGGCGAAGAAGGGGGGCGCCCCTGTGCAAAGCAAAGCACCAAGAAAACAAGGGTCAGGCACCGGAAAAAGGGCGAAGGGGAAGAAGGAGGGGCCACAAGAAAGTCAATGAAATGGCTCCTTGTTGAAAATTTTCTCTTCATGCAATGCAGCCCTGGATTGAGTATACTCTGGACGTTGCATATTGCGCGGCTGGTCAGAAGACGCCCGATTGGTGCGAAAGAGAGAAAAAGAAGACTGTTACAGAGTCGACGTCCATTCGATAACATACCTGGACCTTGATGGTTGCTCAAACTCTTACCAGCTGCCCGCGTCCCCCGAAATGCTTGCAGTCTTTAAACCGTTCCAGGTTAAAGCGAAAGGACGCTGCCCCGTTTTATCGCCTGTCGATTCATCCCAGGCGGTTTTCGGAACTGAGTTTGAGTCACAGTTTGGGGACAGGGAAGAGGGGGCGGTAAGATGAAAGACACAAGAAAAAAAAAAAGCTTAAAGCCGACAGCGGTTTTGCTGGCCGAGCAGGCCACCACCACGCCAGACCAGACGATGGTGTCGGCGAGTCAGTCGACAAGTCTGTTCGTTCCCGTTCCACGAAGAGCAGCCAAGCCAAAAACCCCGCGTGCAAGCGTGACTGGCCAGCGCAGCCCTCGTTTAGGCCGGTTCGCGCGTCTGACAGATCGTGGAGAGCACAAGAAAGCACCATACTCCACAAAGTGACACACACACACACACACACCTTCGGCCTGTTTGTCATGGAAATGCTGATACTCGAGCCCGTCCCTTTCCCCGTCCGAGTTGAAGCAGGTCATCAAGGTGGGCAGGCCGTTGACTTGTGCACTCCTGTGCTTCCATTTGACATGAATCTCTCAAACTCCCCCAAGGCAAATAACGCGCATCACGTCATGAGGGTAATCGATTGGGTCTTCAGACCGATGCCGCGCTTGGATAAAGTACTCGGGTCATGACCAGCGCACGGAGACGCATTTTCGGCAACATCATTTCCTATCCTCCCCTTTGGGCTTCAACTTGCGTCTGGTAGTGTCGTTTGATCCCACGCCCTTCCCTCACAATCTACCTCCCTTGACGTGCTCGGTTGCAATCACTGTGTAGGGCCGGTGTGGATGGATGATGAGCACCCCTGGCGCGCAAGCAAGTAGCTGATCGCATACAGTAACTTGTTCTGAACATGGCATAGAGGGCCACGACCATGTACAGGAGGAGCATCTGTCAAACTCTGTCTTCAACATGGAAAAAGCGACTTACTTGTTTGTCCCTGGTATTACTGTCGTTTGTTCATCTGCCGTCTTTTTTCGCTGTTTTCTCGATACCAGAAGACCATGCTTTCCGACACCATCCGCTTCACATATTACTTCTCGAGAAGGCGCACTGTCCGTTCGCCATCTGACCCAGCATAATGAAAACTAGTCGACAGCATCATCACCAAACACACCCCCTCCGCTCCAGGGTCAAGAGGAACGACCTCGTTGTCCCATGCCCCATGCGCGCTCATGACTAGAGAACCGCGACCAAAAATGCCATTTTCAAAATAAGCGATAAAAAAATTTGCCCATGAAAAAGTCATTTCGCATCTCCGCTGTCGAATCGTCGATGCCGCTCGCAGATCTCGATGATCTACCTGCTCTTGAATCGTAAGGAAACAGTATACGCCCAGTCCCTGGCAATTGGGGGCAGCTCTTGGTTTTTTTTTTCCTTCTTTTATTAGAACAACTAGGACCCCCCTTTTTGCGCCTTCTCCTTTAGCTTAAATGCACCTTGGTGGCCGAGCTACCGTGATTCATCGTAGTGCAGTGTCCTGTCTCCCGAGTAGACTTGGCCGTGTTCATGGACCTGTCCATCAAGGTCTGTGGGCGTCCTGCGCCGATAGGGTCTTGTGTGTCTTTGCAATGCTTGTGTTCGTGAGGTCAATCGTAGAGAGCCAATCATCATGGTCCCAATCCCGCTGGCGAACGCACCCTCGTTCGCAGGAGCCAGAATGTCGGGTCTGACCGTGACACCAGCGGTGTGCTCACACGACTGAGCTTCTCCCTCTGGCTATGGGGTAGAGACGTGCAACTTGGCCCAATGTGGTGTTCTGTACGGCATGTGCGACGTGACAACGCCACAACTCGCATTCTTGTCGTGTCTGAGTTTTCTTGGCTACAAAGCGACAGCATCGAGGCGTCGCTTTGGCTGCTACATAGTGTGTAGCATGGGCAGGTTGATCAGGAGACATGTCAGAGGAACCTGTGCTTGGCCGAAGTGCTTGAACGATAGCACGGGAGGGCGTCTGCACTCTGGCGTCTCCATCTTGGGGAGAGAGACATGTTCCAGATGTATGGGCAAAAGTCGTGAGACCTTGCCCCTCGCTTGCTGATAAGAGCACGATGACACAATTCGGGGATGCACTGCTGTTCTGTAGGATGGCTTAATTGTGTAACTTGCCTCTGAAGAGAGATGTACAGCTCCCCGACGCAACCCGTCCACAACACACGACGTATCCCAGTCTGCATCTGGTGGGCATGATGCAAGCTTCCTATTCCGTCATGGACTCGGATGTTTCATTTTTCATTGCTGAAGCACATTGCCTGAAGGGCAGATCTAGAGCTGATCGACAGGCAGCGGCGTCAAGTCCATCCTGCAGCGCGGGTATCTGACAAGCACGCATGTCTTGCATCCCGATTGCGTCATAATCGCCCATCACGCAATCTGCAAGCCTTGTCTCTTTGGCGAATTCGTCATTCACAGCAGCCATGACGCTGATGGCTTGTATCAGCGCTGTCCCGTGCTCAACCGCGATAGCATCGTTCTTCCTCCAGTGGATGGGCATTTCGTGCCACTCCGCCCAAATTGTTCTCGCCGCGCCAAGCTGACCCAGTAGTCGAATGTATCTCGCAAATACTTCGTAGCTTGCAATTGCGCCACCCTGCTCATCGTCCGAAGCGAGGAACGATCGGAACGAATGCGGGGAGAGTTGGCTTCTGTGATCGAGACCTGTGAGCATTTGTAGGATCATTCTGCAATTCTCATCGTTCCGCGGCAGCGAAATGGTGTGCTTGCCGCTCCATAAGGCTAGAAGGAGATCCAATGTTGCCAGAAGATCCCGACTAGCCGGACGTTCGCCATTTGATTTGTAGTGACAGTGTTGTATCCACGCTGAAGTCGCCTCGAGAGAGGCAACTTCAGCGGAGAGCCTCAATGCCATGCCGCACAAGACTGATCCGAGACACGATCCCAATGAAGAAAGTCGCTCCGATAAGTTGCCTAGGAAACTAAGAACATCGATTCGCACAGAAGTCTTTGACGGGGCAGACTTGACGACCCGTTCGAGAGCATTGCGTATGTGGTCTGATGAGCTAGCCTGGAGCCTGGTACCAACGTGGAAGTTGGCAGTGCTCATACCAGCGGCAAGGCATTGCAGTACGAGGCGACGGACCCCAGTGATGGACGTCTGGGCGCTCAAAGCTTCCGAGAATTGCGATTCCGTTGGCACTGCACACTTGGTGGAGGACTGCGCCGCGTTTTGGTGGTGCAGCATCATCCAGCGAAGCAGCAGTCGATCCTCGTCAACTGCGTACTGTGGAATGCCGTTCTCGGCTCGAACGATGTCCGTCGTCTGGTAGTGCTTTGATGCAGACAGAGACGGCTTAACACTTTCGGGCGTCTCGCACAAGAACGACTCCATGGCTGGGACCTTTTGAGTAGGCGCTCCTCCGTACAGAGCTGCAGATACCACATCGTGGGGGGTGATGCGCCAGATGTTGGATGGGTTGTTCAAGATTTCATGAACCTTTCTTCTTGACTCGGCGACCTGCTCCTGCATGTCTCTTATCCGAGCCTTGACTTGAATCTGCTGCGATGCCTTTGTCCATTGGGACGCCATGGCCTGCTCATCCGCGTCGTCAAAGGGGCGTACGTTGCGAGACCCTTCAGCGTCCAGATCGAGCAGAAGGTCAGGCATCTCGAAGAAATGATGTTGTTTCCCGGGATCAGAGTTTGCCAGAAGTCTCTTGCGCAAAATGTAGTATGCCTTGTTGTTCTTGTCGAACCTTTTCTCATATGCCTTGCCGGGATGATAATACGCCGGATTGTGCTCAGCGTTGACGAGCTGGCGTGCTCGAAGAATCGTTGAACGCATCATCAGACAACTTCCCTGTTGCCTACGCGGGACTCCCCGTTCCAGGTCATGAGAGAATTGAGGAGGTGCAGTCAACTCGCGACATGATGAGCATTTGAATTGCAGATGCAGCTCTACAAACCAAGCTCCGTTAGCTGCAGGGCGGAAGAGGCGCCCCACGCGGGGAGAGGAACTTCTGGGGGGCCGCCAGGGGACCCGTGGGAGGTATTTCACACGCAAATTACCCGGAACTCAGTGGGGCAGAAGGGCACATACGCGAGGTATGAGGTACGAGTTAAGGACTCATCAGTCCTTACTTAAGTAAGTACTTTCAAGTATTTAATTTCGAATGTCATCCGGTAGACTTGGAAAGGTCTCGGCATCATAGAAAGCAAACAAATATCTCTCTTCTTCTCTTTCGGAGCCTGCACGTTGGATTCCTGCTCCGCGGTCACAGCCTGAATCTTTTGGAACCCTGCTGAAGTAGTAGCCACCAGATGCCCAGCACATTCCAGCATATGTAACCACAAGAAAAAGACTGTAGTCTTGAGAAAGCACGCCATCTCGAAACATACACTCCATCCTCAGCACATACATATGTCTCAAAGCCTTCTACAATCATAAGATTCGGACTTTTGCATTACCGTGTGTATTTAGCTCCCACCGGTTCTCAGTAGGCTGGCACGTGACTGGGCCCACGTCATCGCCGCTCTACGTACTGAACCATTCAGTGCGCGAATCTCTTCAATGAAGACCCCGTCCTCGAGGAGGAAAATCATCACACAACATGAGTTCATCAGAAAAACCGACGGAAGCTGCCTCCAACAGCAGTGGCGATGCCTCTCACAAGGCACAGGATCGCATGGCTCGATTCAAGGCGTTACAAGCACGCGCCCGAACCTCCTCAGAATCCAACCTCAAGGAAGCGACGCGAGAATCCCAACGGCTCGGCACAGATCAGTCGCAACTCATAGCCCTGCAGCGCAAACACGACGTTGCCGCACACAAGCTTCTCAAGGCCGAGATCGAAGACGCCGGCGGAGACTTTGAGCGCAAGCGAGCGTGGGACTGGACCGTGGACGAGAGCGAGAAGTGGGACAAGCGCAAGAAGAAGAAGGCAGCGCACCGCGACAATAATGCCTTCCAAGACCCGCAGCAGGAGAGCAACAAGATCTATAAGCGGCAACTGAAGAACATTGCCCCGGACCTGGATCAGTACCATAAGCAGAAGATGGTGGCTATTGAGAAGGCGGCTGCGTCGGGCGGGCTGGATATAGTCGAGACGGAGGACGGCGAGTTGATTGCTGTGGACAAGGATGGGTCGTTTTACTCGACGGCTGAATCGACGAGCTTTGCACAGAATAAGCCGGACAAGGCATCTGTGGATCGACTGGTTGCTGATCTGCGGCGCGCCGAGGAACAAAGGCTCAAGAAGCGTAAGGAACGGATGGCCCGCAACGGCGACGATGGGGATGTCATGCACATCAATGAGAAGAACAAGCAGTTCAACCAGAAGCTGGCGCGATTCTACGACAAGTATACGGCAGACATACGGGAGAGTTTTGAGAGGGGGACTATGATATGAGATGATGGGTTCTGTGAAGCGCGCGGGGTTTTCCACCGCCGAGTCCATTGGCATTTTGTTTTCTATAGTCTAGCGAGTCGTTTTAAAATTACAACAGGAATATTGGAAAGGGGGAAGGCCCTCCTAGAGAAAGTCATTGCCTCCCGACCCGCAAGTAAGTCACGGTGCAACCTATAACATGGAGTTCCTCCAGGCTTTGTTTGCAAGTTCCTCGATCTGCGGCACATCGACAGGTCCCTGCACATTCTCGTCGTTGAGCGCCTCCACGACGGCTTCAGCGACCGTCTCGACCTGCAGAGGCTTCGCGCCAGCAGCACCCATGAAATCCTTCAGATAATTTCCTGTGAGCTTGGTGAAGATGGACCCGGCGCCTGTCATAGCTGCCATGGCCAATGTGATCTTGCGCGAGCTGTCGTACATCATGGGAGGTCGCACGAAAACAGACCTCATCTCGGGAAAATTGTTCGCAATGGCCACCTCGGCCTGTCTCTTCGTTGCAATGTATCTGGAGGGCATGATTGGTGCCCCTCCACACGCAGAGATGTAGCAGAACGCGCTGGTCTTTTCCTCTGCGGCGTGCTTGGCCAGGGCGATGGCACTGTCACGATTCATGACCTCGTAGGAAAACTGATCGTTCGGGTCGGTAGGCTTGATGTCTTCACCCGACTTCATCTCGAGCGGGTTGATACCACGGTCCCGGACCGGTGCAAACATCTTTTGCAGGCCAGCAAGAGGTGATTCTTTGCCCGACACGATGCCCTTGTAGTCTGCTTCAAGGAGGATGCCCATGCTGTGCACGACGTAGTCTGCGCTCTTGAGGAGTGATAGGTACGTGGCGGGACGCAGGATGTCTCCGCGCTCCCATGTAACTTTATGCGACCATGAGGGCGGAAGAGGGGATGAGGTGACGGCGTCCCATTGCGGCTCACCAGCTCGACTGTTGCGGAATTTAGTATCGTGTACAGGATTCAGTAGACAAGCTGAAAGTTGCGTCAGTCAAGGGAGAGGGGAAAGGAGGGGGCTACTACCTGATGGATGTGACTTCCCAGCCTCTAGAGACCGCGTATTTACAGATTCGCGAGCCGAGAAAGCCGCTCCCACCGCAGACTACGAGTCTCTTGGTGACGGTGGACATGGCGAATGTCCAGAGTGTCTGACGCCAGGAAATCCGACAAAGGACTTGGTGCGAGTATGCCAAGTACGGTATCTAGCGCATCAGTGGCCGAGGACCTGTGGTTCAGAATTCGAGTGACCAGTGTGCAATGGGTGACACAGCTTTTCAAGATGCCATGCGCGACGTGGAAAAAAGTCATGAGATCATGATGTCGAAGGAGGGGGGGGGAGCTCGTTAGTGACTAGCAGAGCTACAGCCCACTCACTACAGCTACAGTGGGCCACACGTATGTGGTACCGTACTGACAAGGCCCCGATTGCTTTGTATTCAGAATTCTAGATTGGTGTATTGCATGCAGAGATGATACAAAAGATTGATTGAATTAAACAGAAAATAGGCTTAGGATTATATAGAGTTCAATAGGAATTCCTGAAAGTATAGACTTCAGGGTAAACTTTGTCGGGTCCTCTTCGGCGCAATGTAGGCCGCCCTGGTCCTCGGTGCAGCGGCAGGAGCCGATTGTTGTCAACTGGAAAAAAACATGTTGGACGTTGGCCGATTGCTTGTCAATCGTTAGAAGCTAGCCGTATCATTGCGACCCTGCCAGCCGCCTGTCCTGTTATTGCCACTAAAAAGACTTGAAGAAGTCATAATAGAGAGTTGTGTGAGTTACAAGAGCCGCGTAAGGGAAGAAAGCGGTGGAAAAAAGAAGCTTCGAACAGGCGCAAGCTATCCAAGGTGGTCCCTTACCCCACCCCCCACCTCCCACCACACCGACGGCGCCAGCAACGAACTTACCGACTGCATCTACATCATTGCGATCACACCAGCCACCTTCACCTTGACCACCTTTGCGCCCATGGCGCCGTCAAACCAGCTCGGCAAGCGCGTCAAGCTGGTCCAAATCCGACGGCCGTTCATCATCGGCAGCACGGCCGTTCCCTTTTCCGAGTCGAATCCCAGACCGCCCGGCACCCCAGACAACCACACTCACTCGTGGCAAGTTTTCGTCAAGGGCGTGGAGGATACCGACATCACGTACTGGCTGCGTCGCGTGCAGTTCAAGTTGCACGAGTCGATACCAAATTACGTGCGCAGTGAGTGTTTCCGTCCAAAACGTCGCTTGAACAAGGTCGACGTGCCGGTCCAGGCGGGGACAGAGAATGGAAGTGCTCTCGCGTCAACCCTACTGACTATTTTTTCGCAAACCTGCAGTGATTGAGGGGGATCCCGGGAAGCCCTTCATCGTGAAGGAGACGGGATGGGGCGAGTTCGACATCACCATCAAGCTTTACTACGTCAACGACTCGGGCGAAAAACCTCAGACGCTCTACCACTACCTCCGACTGCATCCTTACGGGCGCAACGAGGAGGAGAAGCAGGCCATGTTGACCAACAACGGCGAAGTGCGGGCCTGGAGTTACGAAGAACAGCTCTTCAACGAACCGTTCGAAGCCTTCTACAATATCCTGACCTCTGGCGCTGTGCCCAAAGGGTGGGCGACATTACCAGCCTCTGCAGGCGGCAAGGGGAAGGGCAAGGGAAAAGGGAAGGGTAAAAATAGAGCTCCTCCACCCCTTCCCGCTCCCGACAGCGGCGAGGTATGGGAGCGCACAGCCATGATTCCCAACCACAACAAACCCGGACAGCCTTTCAGTCGCGAAACAGAGGCTGCCGAGGTGAGGAGGCTTAAGGAGGCCGAGGCAAAGGTCGAGGAGATGTGTCAACAAGTTTTGGCTGAGTTGAAAGTCAAGGAGGATCTTTTACTGGCCCTCAAAGCGGAGAATCACGCTGTCGCGACGGTCGCGAGACCTGTTTAGGCGACATGGCGGGCGACCTTCACCACTCTACTAACTGCGAAAGCGCTCAAAGTATCAAGATTGGAGTTTTCTTGTCCACTCGCTAGATAACTCAAAGTATCAAAGCGAACGGTGTGGCTTATTTCTCATTACCCTTTTTCTAGCAAAGCCCTTGCCGACCTCCTCCCTGGCGGATCCTTCATGGATGTCCAGATACATATGCCGGTAATGCAACCATTTTCAAACCAACAGCTAGAGGCCCTCGGAAAGATGAAGCCCCAACAGCTCCCGCCTACGCTTCAACGGGAAAACATATTACCTATACAATGAAATTGAAAGAGGCGTTCCGTCGTTATAAATTGTCCCAAAAAAGCAGAACGCCTGGTACACAAGGCTAAAGGAAGGAACGCAATGACGTCAGGCGCTGGCTTTTCAGAAAAACGGCTTCATCTTACAAGGCGCGTGAGGCGAAAAGGAAAGAAATCTAGTTGGTGGCGGCTTCATAGGTGGGAGGGGGGGCGCCGGGTTGTTCCCACGGGTCTTGATGGCGTTGCTTCTCGTCGTAAACGCGTCTGGCAATTTCGCCGGCCATTTTCATGATCCATGCTTGTTCAAGGATGACGGAGGACGTGTCTGAACCGCCGGTGGCAGCGCGTTGTTCGGCCAAGGGCTTGCCGTACTTGTCGAATGGGAGTTTTCCGATCACCGCGTCGAAGCTGGTTGATGAGACTGGGCTGTGGAGCTCTTCCTGCGCAGCCTTCATTTGCTCCAGCCTCATCTTATACATGTCGGACATGAGCGTCTGACGGACTGGCAGGGCTTGGTCAACGTGCGATGGCTTGAAGCGGACTTTGCTGGGGGATGTCTCCTGATTGCTGGTCTCGTTAGAGGCAGGCTCCTCCGGGATAGAAGTTGCCATGATGGGCTCTGATGCTGGCACATCGACCGATGCCGCATCTGAAGTATCCTCGGCTAGGGGCTCCGTCGATCCCGCTTCTGACTTGGCCTTGCGCAGATTGACGACTCTGGTCTTCTTCTTCCGGCCAGGCCTTGAACGGTGGCCAGCGCCATAAGCTATGGCACTTGCGGTGGAGTTGAGACTCACGAGAGATGGTCGCGAGGGAAAGTACCCATGAGCAGTGCTACCCGAGTCGGAGAACGTATAGGTTGTGCTCCCCCCGGCAGGGACGGAGCTGACTTTGGCAAGGCTGGGCGAAGCGAACGGCGGAGTGGGCGATTCTAGTCGCTCTCCAAAGCCAGACCAGGCCCGGAAGACGACATCTTTGATGCTGGGCGTGAAAAGCGACAGGGTCCGGTGAGAATCCGTCACGGTAGCCACGCGGAGCAGGTTGTTCTGCGAGAAGAAGGATTGGGCCTCCCCGCCCCCATTCAGGGCAAGCTCTGAAACTGAATTGTAGTCCAAGAGATTGCCGTTGGCATCGACAGGGTCCAGCGGCGGGCTGGCGAACGGATCGGCGCCCTTCTCATCGGTGTCTTCTCGGGGTGTCTGTGTGCCCTTGTTGGCTTGTTCGGGACACCACAACTCTAGGGAAAGACGATGGATGATTGCGGGCAACTCGTCCATCATCAGATTACGAAGTTGCTGTTCAATCGTGCGCTGCAGATAGTCACGGACGAATTGTATCGAGTCAAAGGTCGATGATACAGTGAGAGATTCGAGTGGGTCATTGCGAAATACCAGAGTCAAGCCCTTTTGCTTAGAGAAGACCAGGATGATGAACGCAGACAACTTGATGTCCGACAGGGTGATGGATAGAGGAATAGTCAGCCCGGAAGCGGCCGCCAGAGGCTGCGGCGACGTGAAGCTCGGTTTCGAGTAGAGGTAGGTGTTCAGTGGATTTGCCTATAGCGATTCCCGTCAGTACAAGTATCGACCAGGCTAGACCCTTGCAGAGCGATGGAGATGGTGGCCATTTCGCCCACAGCATGACGCGATGTCCCGAAGGAGCTTTAATGCAGAGGCACGAGTCATGTTTGAATATTCTTTCGAGTAAACAAAACACCGCAAATGCACGTGGGTTCTCAGAAAATTTGTTTCGTCGGCAGCGATTTGCACTTTGGGGAAATTGTTGTGAGGCCGGCTCGAGATTATGGCTGAGCAGCCTGATGTCTGACATGGCCCGGCACCTGACCTGGGCTGAAGGGGGGGGTGGAAAAATTCTGCAGATATATAGCCGCACTTGCGTCTCCAGACAGGCTTGTAATGAAGTGGTGTCTCGAGGAGAATGCCGCTGGCGCAACAGCAATCCGTCGCAACAGTTGTGTTGGGCAGATTTGTGATGTTTGGTGACGGTGTGTGGACGGGCGGGAAAGTCGGGCGATCTCGGAATCTAGTGACCAGCGTACAGAAATCTGGGTTGCGCAGGGGAGGAAAAAAAAAGAAAGGCAGCAACATACTTGGACTCGAGTCCTCAGTGTCAAAAAGGCATCGCCCGAATAGCACATTTTGAAGATGCCTCGAAATCGATCTTCTGCCAGGTCGCCGATCTCGAGGATCTCCAGATCGGGGGGAACGGTGCCCAGGTTGAGCTCGCTGACGAGGATGTCGTCGACGATGATGGGCGGTTTCGGCGACTTGTTGAGGGCCTTCGTGAGGAGCTGCCGCGCGCGGCTGTAGAAATCAGCGTCCGCAGTGAGCGGTGACCAGTTGAAGTTGAAGGCCATGATGAGGATGGCTGTTGCGATGCAACAATCATAGGGCAGCGTCCGGGAGGGATCGATGTGGCCCGAGGTGGCGTGGCGCGTGACGCTCGCAGCTGCACGAGGGAGGTTCGCAGGCTTCACGCAGCGGTCGGTCCGGCGCTCAACAAGATGAGGTGAGCATCGTAGGCGAGGCTGATGGCATGTCGCTTTGTGAATTGTCGGGCGGGTGTGCACTGTTCGAGCAAAGGGCACGTTGATAAGGGCCGGGAGGAATGACGAAGTAGACGGAGGAGATTGCAAAAGCTGTGAAGCTAATTTGTGGGGCGCGGCCTCCCTCGCGAGCAAATTAGAGGCAAGTGCAGGAGGGGAGGCTCACACACAAATTGTGTGCACCTGAGGTGGCTTGACCACCCGGTCGAAGCCGCCCGGACGCCGCTTGCTGGGGAAGCCCCACTCCCGCAAGCGCTCTTTGGCCTCTGCATTTCATGTCGCGGCCATGATAGCGGCCTCTCTTCGCGGAAGGCAGCTCTGGCACTTGTTGACGCGAGATTCCGCGCATGCACGCGCATTTGGGTACACTACAACTTCGACTCTCATTGCTGCCTGCCTACAAATTTGTGTGTCAATGATCAGAACTTGCAGTCAAGTGTGGGACCATCAAATGTCAAGGTCTCCTGAGCTGTCAGACGAGTGATTGAGAGGCTGCCTCAAGTGGCATTTTAGTCATGAGTCGCGACTTGCGGACAGCCATGTTATTGACCGTCATCAGGGAATGCGCGCGAGCAGTCGAAACAGGCGACACATACGGGTATTTTACGAGCCAAGAACAGCAGATGCACGCAAAACTGGTGCGAAGCAGCCCACAGTCGGCTCAGGGAAAACAAAACCACACCGCACGCGGCATAGCGCAGTCGAGTCCCGAGTGGTGGCCGAGGCATCGCGCGTTGCGGACATGTGCTTGTGTCATGCGTAATGTAATGTTGTGGTATAGCGTGGCCGGCCAAAGCGCCTGCATCGCCGCTCCCCCTCACCATGCAAGACACCGACGAGGCCGTCCAGACGCATGCATGGCGAAGGCCGTGGACACAAAGGATGAACTTGTTGGTGCGTGCGTACATGCAGATGCAGACATATGCAAGCGGGGTCTTGCAAGTCTTGTGGTCATTCGCGTTGCTATGAACGGTCATCGGACACGACATGCAGATATGTAAGAATCTTCTGAATAATTCAAATTTGTGAGAACCATTCGAAACTTGCGTAAAGCATCCAAAATCTCGACACGATGGACATCCGTCACATTGTAGACAGGGTCTGACCAGCGCACACTTGCAGTCCCACATTCATTTTCCTGAAAGTCGCACCCCATGAGCTACATACCTACCTAGGTAGGTAGGTACGCAAGTAGCTCTTTCCTAAAGTATCTTATGGTATGTACGGAGTACATATGTGTAATTGTGCATGCAATTGCGCGAAATAGTCAACACGGCTTCTCTTGTCAGCGCATGCCGGTAAACAATTTTGCATTTTAGCCGTCACGATTCTTCTTTTGCCGAGAAAATGTTCAAAAGGGAAGGGATCGACGTAGAGAGGCGTATTCCATATTGCACTGGCCCTCGTGTGACATCACCACAACGGCCATCTCTCGGCTTCGCTGTATTTGGAGTAGCAGTATCGGCAAATGCACGTCAGTGTAGCGGGAGGACTCGAACTTGAGATATGCTGATCTGGCGGAGAAGAATAAAGAGCAGATAGCCAATGACGTCGGCATCGTCCATTCTCACCACCGCTGGTGGATAAGGTCAGCCCCTCCACTTGTTTCCTCGAGAAAAGATGCTTTATTGCGGTCCCATGTCGCCTCGCTTGCAGTCAGGAAGGACCCTTGGAATACGCAGGCATTTCGGCCAATTGAGTCACCTGCGAGAGCGAAGGAGCCCCAGAACTAGTAGCTACTAGCTTCCAATCATGGCCCTTCACACAGAGCCATCACCACTAAAGCTGCAAAGGCGCGTTGCGAGCGACGGAGTGGACGAGCTGCACGAGGCCGAAATCCGCGAACTTTCGGGGTCCAAAGCATTTCAGGGACGTTGGTCCCCCACTGTTGGTCTGCACGACCGCCTCAACGTTGCAGCAGCATCGAGATCTATTACAATATAATTACAGCCTGGTTCAAAGCAGAGCCCCCACTCGCCCAAAATCCCTCGGAAATGGTGCAGCATCTGTGTGTATCCATGCCGGGGCAGAGCGCGCATCAAAGTTGACCTATCGGCTGCGTATGGAGCTCACATCAGTTGCGTTTAATGCATTCCAACAAGGGTCGGACGGAAGGAGCGACAGACAGAAAGTCCGCTTCTCCTCGTCGCCTTGCTTTTTTTGCACCCCACACGCGGCCGTGCTCGTTGTCGACCCTGCATCAACGGCTTCCAGTGAACAAGACATAAACTGTGAAAAATCCCATGTTCCAGCCAGGCAAATGAGTGTGCTAGTTCTTCCGTCAGGTCTTCGTTTGCTTTTCCCCCCAATGACAGTCATCTAGCATCGACGGGAACGAGCTTTGACTCTCTGCTCCAAGATGAAGAAAGCTGCATAGACTGCGACCTCTCCCACCCAAGCACTCCGTACTCCGTACAGTGCACGACGTCGCGAAACTGCATACGCCACCGCGAGCGTGCCATGCTGATTTGCGGCCTCCTTCGCCAATTGCTCAGAGCGCCGTCGCACCAGACATGGTCGGCGATGCCCGCTCCGGAGCCCCTGTTTGTTTCTACAATAGCCTCGTTACGTCCAGCTCCTTCGTGTTCCCTCCTCGAAGCTTCCTTTGGCCAGCCAGCCCTGCGCCGCACCACCCTCGCCGCCCGTCACTGCAGTGCCTTGCATCGACCTGCAGGACCGGGCTCCAATCATGGCCCTGCATCTTGTGCCACCCCAGCCTAGCGAGGAGGACTCAGCTTCCAACCGGGGCGACTCTCCCGAGCCCTGTTTCGACGACTGCTCATCCGAACACACGCAGGCCTCGACTGCGAATTTCCCATCTTCGACTGTCGATGCCGTTGATGGCTTCGACTTCCCCCGCGACGATGACCAGGGCATATGGTCCAACCCCCATGACATGGCCATTCCCAAGCTTGTTGGCAGCGAATGCAGCTTACAGCTTAAACGTCTGCCCCTGGGAACCAAGCCAGTCAGACTGGTCGGAGAGGGGGCCGCCAATGCCGTCTTCGAGATCCAAGTCCCCCAACATGAGGCTTCTGGCGCCGACTTTGGAGGTAGGAAACCCTCGGCCATTGTCACCATGCGCCAGATTTCCGGCTGCTGACGCCATCAGGCTTTCTTCTGAGAGTTGCCAAGACTTCGGCTGCCGGTGCGTCCACCTACGACTACTTATTGCAGCAGCGGTTCATGCTCAAGGCCATCAAGCCAATCCTGGGTCAGCATGTCGTTCATCAGGAGCTGGTCATGCTTCACAAGTCAGCCATCGTGCGCGAGCTGAACAATCACTTGCGCGACATCAATGAGACCCGGAAACCAAAGTTCAGAGGCACGTACGTGGGGGAAACTGATTGGGGGTTTCTAGTTGAAGACATGCGTCCACAAGGTGCGACCACAACTTCTCTCCTCTTCCTTTCTTGTGCTTCCCTATGGCCTGCCCTCCTCTGCATTCCTGCCGTCGTCATCTCCTGATCTGGTGCTCCTGGTTGACAAAAGTGGCCTGCATGAAAAGATCCCGAAGCTTGTGTCCTCGTCGAGTTCAAGCCTAAGTGGCTCTCGCAGTCACCGAGTGCACCCCAGGATGCCGTCAGGTGTCGGCAGTGCGCCATGGAGCTTCGCAACCTGGTCGGCCACCCATCCAAGAGCAAAGCGCAGCCGCAGAGAAAGCCATGCCCACTCGCTCTGCTACAATCGAATGGTCCGTATGTCGTCCGCTCGCCTTTTCGCATGGCCCCTCAACTTATGGGTATTGGTGACGACGCGTTCTACTCGGAAGCTCTTGACCGGATTGCGAGCCATTCCGCTCTTCGCAATCTGAAAAAACAGCAAGACGTCCACGACAACCTTGGACCACTGCGCGCCTCTCCGGCCGATCACTCTTTCGTCCTGGCCATGACCCTTCGTGACTGTACGTGCTTCGCTCAGATCGACAAGTCGAGCAAGTCTATCCGCATCCGTTTCGGCGATTTTGACTGGAAAGATCCGGGCATCAAGTTCGAAAGGTGGCGGCGCGTCGAGGAAGAGCTCGTAGAAGGCGGCTTTTACACCTCGGAATGGTTGTACTGCGACAAAACGTTTTATCGCCCGCCAACTCTATGTCTCCTTGAATACGTGAGGATCGCTTCGTCCAAGTGCCCCGCATTCATTCATGTGAAGGACTCAGTCTCCGAGTCGGACCAGGTTTTGGCCGCCAGAACCGACGACGTCAAGATCCATCATTACACAAGTGATGATACCAGTACTCTGAAGCGGCTTTTGGACCCCTACAAAGTAGATGCACCAGAGTTTGTCGAATTCAGCAGTCCACGGTAGACGTGGCAGGCGCATGCGGCCCTCTGTCATACGTTCTGACATTTTGTTTGCTTGCTTGTTCATTCTATCAAGATCTATTCGTTCTTTGTTGTTTTTGTCTACCTTCCTGGGCATGGCATCACGGGGCTGCCAAAGCGCGTTTTCTGCTGTATCTAACATGAGCAAGGGGCTCATTGGTAACGTGGAGCTGGACCACCCATCATCCGCTCTCTCGTCTCTTCTTCCCTTTGACTTTTCTTCCTTGTCATACGTTGTCCCTGTTGACGATTTTTTTGAAAGATATGATTACGAGGCGATGTTGTCCTCCGGCGTTGGCTAGCATTAGAGTCTGGAGGCTAGAGCGTTATCATCGGCATGAGGGAGCACAGCACTATGCCACTGAGATATCGTACTCGAGGCCCGGGAAAGGCGGGACCATTGTCATAAATCATCTGCATGGATGGGGTTGGACATTGGCGGCAGGGCACGTCCCATGATTTTCCTTTCATCGTCAGTGTATTAGCACGCGGACTTCACAGTCATGTTGCACATGTACAACGGTCTGCATAGATACGTTAATGGACTGAGAGGGCCATTAAGCTCATATACCTGAGACAGTGAAGCTCAGCAGACTTCCCACCGTGAGACCAACGACGAGACACAGCCCCATAAAGGCGCCCGTGGCCTCTCGTTCTCGCTCATCCACCCACTCGCCCGAGGCCATCATGAAGCTCGACCCCAGCCACCCGTTCGTGAGCCCAAACACCATCTGCACCACAAAGAGGTAGAAGAAGTCGCTCGCCACCACGGCCCCCCTCCCGTTGATGTTGCACAAGAGATACAGCGGCAGCAAGAGCGCTCTGGCCATGGCCAGCGCGAACAGAAGGCCGGGACGACGCCGCAGCGAAAAGGGCAGCGCCGTGGCGAGCCGGCCCAGCAAGTCGCCTGAGTTCCAGAAGACGAAGCCCAGGGGTATGAATGCCTCGGGACGGAAGATGGGCGCGGCGTGTTCTTGTACGGAGTGGATCTTGGCCGTGAAGACGGGGAAGAACATGGTGATTGCGAATGTGGCTGCCAGGCCGAGCGCGAGCCAGCGGAGGGAGCGGAAGAGCGTCCACAGGGATGTGACTTTGCGGGGGGGGTGTTGGGCGTCGGGGTCGGCCATGGTTGCTTTGAGACGGAGGTTGTGCCGGCGGACGAGGGGTAAGAGGGCGGCGAGGGCGGCGATGGAGATGGCCACGGCGGCGAGGAAGTAGAGGAAGGCGGAGGACTGGCCTTTGGTTTCCGGCTGGGGCGGGAAGAGCAGGACGGCTGACACCTCGGCGACGGCGGGGAGGACGCCGGCGACGCCTTGCCCGGCCATGAGGGCCTGCATGTATTCTGGGCGGGCGTGGCTGGCGACGAAGGCGAAGGCGCCGTTTTGGATCAGCCCGGTGGCCCAGGACGAGAGGGCGACGGTGAAGAGGAGGAAGATGAAGTAGGTTGGTGCGGAGGCGTCGAGGAAGATGAATGTAGAGAGGGTGAGGAGGGCGAAGACGAAGATGTTGATGACGAGGGCGAGGGCGATGCGGAAGGGGTACGACGCCGAGTGCTGGATGTTGCTGAGCACGAGGAGCACGCCTAGGTTGGTGGCCGTGGACACGGTCAGGATGCCCGACTGGAAGTTGCTCTTGATCCAGGGATCGGCGTCGAAGCGAGACGAGAAGTATGGCGCTGCGGCGAGGAACATGTTCCTGGGGGACGAGTTAGTTGGGTAAAAGGAATCAAGGGGGGAGACAGTGTGCTGGCTTACCACCCCCATAGCATGGCCACGCCCAGGAAGCCGAAGATGGAATACTCGAGCCGTGAGAAGGGAATGCCGTGTTCCTGAGAGAGAAGCGAGGCGTCTGATTCCACGCGCGTGAGTGGCTCGTTCTCCTCGGCAGACGAGGATGACGAGGGTCGCGGAGGGGCCATGATGCGCTGTCGGGCTCAAGATGGCCTCTTCCGGTAACAGTGATTGCTTCGACGGTAACTCATGGGGTTTCTGGACTTTGTTCGGTCTTGTACATCACCATGGGACTAAGCCAAAGGTTGCCAACCCTGTCCGTTATCGCGCAGGGATTCTTGTAAGCCAGCTCCATCGTCGCACAGAGGAGTCACATGCTTGACTCGGCGCAGTTGGGTGCACGGTGAGTAGTATCACCCAAAGTATATTAGGTACCAAATAGCTACCCTATACAATTCGCTGCTTTCTGAGCTGCACGGTCGCCGAAGTTCGGGCAGACAAGAACAAGTTGGGCATGCACACACACGGTATGAACACCCGGTGCGGGAGCCAATAATAATAATGAACACACGAGGCTGGCCGGCCCCTGCCCTGACCGTGCGGCGAGGGCCATGCTTGCTGCTGTTCACAACTGTCAGCTCCGTGTTCGAAAGCTAATGTAGGTAGTTTGCGTTGGAGCTCATGACGCAACTTGACCAGCCACACCCGGTGTTCTCTCACGCGGGAGGAAAAAAAAAGGTGAGAAAAAGAAAAACCACTCATACACAGCCTTCGTCATGAATCGACACGCAATTCTGGACGCGACCAACACCACGAGCTTTATCAAGGCCATTTGTCCGGAGTGATCGCGCTGCGGATGCGCATATTCGCGCCATGCCGCAGCTCTCCTTGTCTCCCTCCCCATCCCCTCCGCCTCAGCCGCGATCGAGGGAACGAGATCGCAGCGTCCGGAACCGAAACCGCGAACGCGAGACGGACCCGCCCATTCATGCCAAACGACTGAGCATCACCGACAGACTCCTGGGTACCTTCAGTCAAGCACGCAAGGAAACGACAGCCGCTGTGCAGCGGCGCGCATCGACCTCTTCATCCCTCGCCAAACAATCTCCCGTGCCACGCATTCGGGAATGGTTGGACACTTGCAACATTGACCACGGGCTCCACTGCTCTGGCAGCGCCGCAGACGATGTTCCGACATGGCGACCCATCTACCTCGTCGACTGCGTTGAGCGCTGTTTGGTCCGCGCCAAACCTTCGGAGAAATATACAGCTCTGAGTTATGTTTGGGGGTCTTCGGGCCCTCGGCCGAGTGATGTCGAGGGAGCAGCGCGGCTCCGGACCTCCAACGTGGACGCCTTTCAATTGAGTCTTCCCGAAAAGGACATTCCTCGAACTATCCTCGACGCTATATGGCTCTCTAAAAAGCTTGGGATTCGACATCTTTGGGTGGATCGATTGTGTATCGTCCAGGATGATGAGTTGGACAGGGCAGCCCATGCGGAACACATGGCTTATGTCTTCGCAAACGCCTATTTGACTGTCATAGCAGCGTACGGTGACGTCCACTCTGGCATTCTGCCTCTGGATCCGCGGCGACCAAGTCGTCCCATGGCTAAACAGGGTTACCGTGAACACAACGAAATGCTGCTGGAATCGAGGTGGAATACCCGAGGGTGGACTATGCAGGAACTCATCTATTCTCGCCGTGCCGTCTTCTTTTTCCAAGAGGCCGTGACGTGGGAATGCCACTGCGACCTGTGGCAAGGAAGCACAACCACCATCAGCAAGGCGCTGAGAGGGAAGAAGCCCGCCTGCACAAGTCGCCTGTCCGAGGCGGTATTTGCTTTCCAGCACACCCCGTGGCCTGATATGGACGATTACGCTCGCTTGGTCATGGACTACAGCGCGAGGAGGGTGACCACCGTCGACGACACGCTCAAGGCTTTCGCAGGAATCACCCACGTTTTGTCCCGCATCTTCCGTGGGGGCTTCATGTATGGACTGCCGCTCATGTTCATTGACATCGCTCTTCTTTGGCGGCCACAGGCAACAATCCGGCGACGAGCCCTATCTCGTCCGCCGCATCTTCCCTCGTGGTCGTGGATGGGCTGGTGGTTCGACGATATCCCCGTTGATGTGGTCCTGTGGAGGGCGGCTGCCGACTACGTCGAAGAGACAGACTCTGGGAAGCACGGTCAGACATCGAATCGCTTTCAGGCGACCCATCCTTTCCGTATCAAGCCAACGATCACATGGAGCTTCTCCGATAGAGCACAAACGATGCCTATCCAAAATGTTGGTTTGCAGATGCGAGAGTTGCGCTCGCGGAAAAAGGACGGCCAATCCCTCCCTCCAGGATGGTACAAAGAGGGAAACCTGTTCAGACACGACAGTGATGACCGTACCTTGTTCAAGTATCCAATACCCGTCGAGGATGAACCCGAGGGCGGAGCGTACGAGTCGCGTCCGACTGAGCTTTCTCTTCCTGGCCCTCTGCTATTTTTCCGGACAACCGCTGGTTACTTCGACGTGAACTACGCCATTTCCATGGTACCAAAGGACAGGCCAAACCCACCGGTTGCCGTGGGAAATATTTGGAGCAAAGCCAATCGACGGATAGGCGAGTTCAGAGCGCATGACGGCTGGTTGGGTATCCAGTCCTCTAATTACGAAGGCGACGAAAAATTGGAGTTTATTGCCATTTCGAGCGCAATGGAGCGCAAAGGGTCTTATGTGTTTCCCATGGAATGGTTCGCCGAGAACATGGACAGCGACGGTGTTGTACACTTTGTCAACGTATTATGGGTGGAAAGAATATCCGGGATAACGTACAGAAGAGGTATTGGCCACATTTTGCAAAGTGCTTGGGATGCCCATGCGAGAGATGAGGTGGACATATATCTGGGCTGAAGGAGGCAGGGGCACGATTTTCTGGAAACGGAAGGAGCGACAGATTTAGCGAGCGACATATTAGGCTCCTCTTCCAGACTTGCTTTTCAAAGCTGTGGAGCGTTCTCTGGGGTTCCTTTTCTTTTCTTTGTCATGCCGAAATTAAATCTGCTTCAACTTGTCATTCGAATTTGCCTTCCCCAACATCAATTCTGCTGGACCAGACACGGCGAGTCCAAGAACAGTTGCGCACCTGCATACGCTTAGCCAATCAGATACAGGGACTTCGCGACGAATCAGTGATAGGTCCCTCAGGAATAAGATGTCACTGAGAGATGGCTTTTAGCCAAAGAGACCCGTACTTAAATTGACCCCAGGTTTGACTTGTCCCTACGGAGTACTTTCTACTTCAACCGGTCAGTCAGTCAGTCAGTCCGTCCTCGTATGCGACCCGGAGAGGACCACGTATTCCTTGGGGTGCGTGGACTCGTGCAGTCTGCATGTGGCATGTTTCTTGATGCGTGCAAGGTTAATTTAGCGTCACATTGCGCATCTGCCCGGTCGAATACAACCTTCATTGCATGTTTACTGACGCATTGACATTCAGAGGATGCAACAGAACCCAACAGGTACGAGGCGCGGAGTACGTGCATGATAGAAACTCCGCCAATCCCGTTCCTCTTGGCTGAAGGAGAGCGACGCGTCCATGGATAGAGTTTGCTGTTTCCACATAGGCCCTCAAGACAGTCACAATTGCGAACCAAAGCACAGCTTCGTTATACCAACGGGGGGGGGGAATGGCGCCAAGCCATTTTTTCAGCGGCAAAGATGGACAGGCGTGATTTGAGATAGGAGCGCCGGGCGTTTGCAATTGTGGCAACTTCAGTGTCACTGTAGCAAACGCCTTCCCTGCCTGACAGCTCAACATTCGAGACGCGGCCAGGCCGCCGGACGGGCGTACGGAGTATGGTTCGCAACACCAGACTACCCACCATCTAGCTTGCGCGAATTCGGGTACAGGGGCAGCAGAAGGGCACCAATCACCCTACTTGCCGAAGCAGGAATGGCTGCATCAGAGCCAGGCAACGATACGGCCACATCGGCCCGTTACATCACATCCCACCAGCTTGAGGCCCGAAAGCCACACTAGTCCCACTGTCGGCACAATATGCGCCGTCGTTTCATCTCCGCTCTTGTTATACCCTCGGCCGTTTGTTCGAGAGCAACGTGCTCACGTCGAGAAGTTCCTGTGATTCAGAACTTGTCACGTATTATCGGCCGCAGAAGCGGGACCTCTGGCCGACTCTTTTCAATGCTACACGTTCATCTATTTTGTGTGCATCTGGGGCGGCCGCTGGCCAGTCGTGGATGAGCCATTAGCGAGCATCGTCTGGTCCTGGTATAGTCGGATTCAAACCGCATACGCACGCCGACAGACATGCAAAGACACATGTAGAACACGAGGCGGCAAAGCTGCTAACGGCGGATGATGCCAGACACAAGACGATCTCTAGACCTGGCTGTCCACGCATTGCGCGGCGGCCACGACATCACGCAACTTTCCTTTCTGCTTTGCCCTCACAGGCGAAGCTTGCGCTCATGCCCACTTATCGTTCAAGCAAATTGATTCGATGTGGTCCCTGATCAGCACCCGAGCGGGATGTTGTCATCGACTTCGTCGATCTACTCATCATCTCCACCAGCTTAAATTTTCTTGTCCGCGGATCAAGGTTGTGCTCTCTCTCCCGGCTTCAGTACTACTAGTCGGCCTGATTCCGTGCCCACTCCCCCTTGCCTTTGCCAAGGCGATCAGAACCCATTTTCTTGTTTGCGGCCCTAATCTCAGCGTTAGTGTAGTATGCCGATGTTCGACAAAGAGTATTTTCGTGCGCATAGTCGCCATCACACGAGGCAAGATACCACGCAACCACCGGATAGAAGATGCTGCGGCCCCACGTGTATTGCGATACCCGATGTGAAGTAGTACAGTTTGTTGTGCTTGCGAGAAAGACTATGCGATTGCTACCTCCATTTACCAACTTTGACAGCCAAATCATCTCATGTATGTTTGGCATAAGATTCGATACTCAAACTGACCCTCAATGCCAAGAACCCTCATGTGCAACCAGTTCTTGATCGGAAAGCACATAAGGGCTCTGTGATGGCTGGGTCGAGACATGAACGAGCCCAAAGGAGCATTTGCGCCGCCAGGACAGACCACGATGCTAGCCGACTCTCTCATAAATAGACCTGGCCTGCTCTTCCGCGGCCCGCTATGCAGCTCGCTGCAAGACGCTGATGTAACATTCTCTTTCTTCGAGAATTCATCACCCACCGGTGCCCTTGTATCGTCCTCGTCCGTTTGGTCATCATGGTGCGAACATCTTTGGCCACCATTCCACTGATATTGGCCGGCCTGACCTGGGCTCAATGTCCCTTCGCCGACCCCGGAACTCTTGCCGCAAGAGCTGAAGGCAGACCAGTCTCGTCGCGCGGACACATTGAAGGTCACGATATTGATGACAGTGATGGGTACTTGACCTCAGACGTGGGCGGCCCCATTGAGGATCAAAACAGTCTAAAGGCTGGGGAACGAGGCCCGACCCTACTTGAAGACTTCATTTTCAGACAGAAGATCACTCATTTCGACCATGAGAGAGTACGTGCAGCATTTCCTGGTTGAGATCACACCGCTTTGGAGGCTGATGACGAGTTCTTTGACAGGTTCCGGAACGGGCAGTCCATGCCCGTGGAGCAGGCGCCCACGGCACCTTCACCAGCTATGATAGTTTCAGCAATATCACCGCAGCATCTTTCTTGGCAGAGAAGGGCAAGAAGACGCCCGTCTTTGTTCGGTTCTCGACTGTAGCCGGGTCTCGCGGAAGTGCAGACACCGTGCGTGACGTCCACGGCTTTGCCACAAGATTGTATGCTTTGAAAGTATCCGATGTTCATAGATGTCGTACCTGCTCACGAGATGCTTACAGGTACACTGATGAGGGCAATTTCGACATCGTCGGAAACAATATTCCCGTCTTCTTCATCCAGGACGCGATCCAGTTTCCCGATTTGATCCATTCGGTCAAGCCACGATCAGACAATGAGATTCCTCAAGCAGCGACTGCCCATGACTCCGCATGGGACTTCTTCTCCCAGCAGACCTCGACCCTGCACACTTTGTTCTGGGCAATGGCCGGTTACGGAATTCCCCGCAGCTTTCGCCACATGGTAAGTATTGTATAGTCGGGTCGCTTGCAGTACTAACAAGTCTTGCCATAGGATGGCTTTGGTGTTCACACTTACAGGCTTGTCAATCAAGATGGCGATACGAAACTCGTCAAGTGGCATTGGAAGACCAAGCAGGGCAAGGCCAGTCTGGTCTGGGATGAGGCTCAGCATATTTCTGGCAAGAATGCCGATTTTCATCGTCAGGACCTTTACGATGCCATCGAATCCGGCAACTTTCCGGAATGGGAACTCAACGTACAGATCATCGATGAGGATCAAGCCCTGGCGTTTGGATTTGATGTTCTTGATGCGACGAAAATCATTCCAGAGGAGTACGCTCCCCTCCGCCCGCTTGGTGTGATGAGACTCGATGCGAATCCCGTCAACTACTTTGCGGAGACGGAACAGATAATGGTACGTAATGCACAGTCATGGGAATGATCGAGTCTGAGAGACGGCATAGCTAACTAGTGACAGTTCCAACCGGGCCACATTGTGCGAGGCATCGACTTCACCGAAGATCCACTGCTTCAGGGCCGGATTTTTTCGTATTTGGACACGCAGATCAACCGTCACGGCGGTCCGAATTTTGAGCAATTGCCCATCAACAGGCCTGTGGTTCCCGTGCACAACAACAATCGGGATGGGGCGGCGCAAAACTTCATCCACAAAAACACTGCCCCCTGTAAGCCTCCATCAAACAGCGTAGCGGTAGACGTATGTTTTCGTTTCGAGACTGACAGGATGTGTACTCAGATTCTCCCAACACCCTGAACAAAGGGTACCCCAAGCAAGCAAACCAGACCCAAGGCAAAGGCTTCTTCACCGCCCCCAGGCGCAAAGCTTCGGGCGCGCTCGAAAGACGCCTCAGCAGCACTTTCCTCGACCACTGGAGTCAGCCTCGTCTGTTCTACAATTCCATTACTCCCGTAGAGCAACAATTCCTCATTGACGCCATTCGCTTCGAGACCAGCCACGTTGATAAAGCCGTGCAGAGGAATGTCCTCATACAGCTGAACAAGATTAGCCACGACATCGCCGTGCGCGTAGGCAAAGCCCTCGGGCTTGATGCGCCGCCCGCCGACGAGAAGTACTACCATAGCAACAAAACCAGGGGCCTATCCATATTTGGCGAGGAGTTGCCCACCATAGCCGGTCTGGTCGTGGGCATTTTAGCTTCGACCGACTCCAAGGACTCCATTGAACTGGCCACGTCGCTCAGGGATGCGTTCAAGGCTAGCAACGTGACTTCCAAGGTTGTGGGACAGAGTCTTGTCGAGGGCGTCGACCAGACGTACTCTGCCGCTGACGCCGTGTCGTTCGACGGCATTATTGTAGTCGATGGCGCTGAGAGGCTTTTTGACATCGACACAAAGTCATCGATGTTCCCGCCTGGCCGCCCACTCCAGATTGTCGCCGACGGCTACAATTGGGGTAAGCCACTGGGGTTCCTGGGCCATGCCGGTGAGATCTACCACGCTACCGGTCCCGCCGATGGGCCAGGTGTGTATCTGCGCGTGAAATCCGAAGACCTTGTCCAGGACTTCAAAAAGGGTCTCGCCACCTTCAAATTCACGAATCGATTTACTCTGGACGAGAAGTCTGATTGAGTGCCGGACAACTTTCTGTGGTGTCATGGAGCCTCTTGTTCTTTGCGGTTTATATTTTATAAGCAGGTGATACATGTATAAGCTTGATGATCAGCAACAGCATTGGCAGAGAATAGTGTATATGAATGAGAGGCTATAGGCTCGTGGTCACGATCATATTGAAGCGTTCTTGTCCCCAAGCACACTCTGAAAATCCTGTGACTATATTGTTGACTAATGAAGATAAAAAAGGTGTGTCGAGTTGGGTTCGTCTCTTAATCCACGAGGCGGGGCTGTCAGGCCTCCAAACCCACCACCGTCATACCCATTGTCAAACTCGTCCTATTGAACTGCGTCTCTTTCATCGTTCATCCGATGGGCAAAAACGACAAGAAAGCCGGCGACAAGTCCGCTGGCAAAAGTAAAGCCGCTGAAAAGGAGTCGGGCAGCAAGGCCAAGGGCGCACAGTCCATCAACGTCCGGCACATCCTGGTGAGCGCACCCAGCCGCCCAATGATGGACTGATTGACTCTTATGCGAGCAGTGCGAGAAGCACGCCAGGAAAGAAGAGGCGTTGGCCAAGATCAATGACGGTGTCAAGTTCGACGAGGTAGCTCGCAATTATTCCGAGGATAAGGCAAGGCAAGGTTTGTGATGAGGATGGTTATGGGGAGGCTGATTCTGACATTCGCAGGGGGCGCCTTGGGCTGGAAGACTAAGGGGAGTTTGGATCCCAAGTTTGAAGAGGTTGCGTTTGCATTGGAGGTGAGCACGACGAGTAATCCGAAGGTAGGGGAGGCGAAAACGGGTTTTGGCTATCACATCATTATGGTAGGTCATGTCGTAGGATACTGAGAAACGTGAAGCTAATAGGCGATCTTGGTTGGGATAGGTTGAGGGAAAGAAGTAGCATATGGCAAGGTTTTGACGGACATCACAGACATGTGTATTACGACATCAGTTGAAGCTGAATGGTAGCTTCTTGGATGTTTTTTTTTTGGTGGTCTTCTGATTTTACTTCCATTTCCTAATGCAAAGTACGCTGTCTCACATCATCAGGGAACCCGTCCAGAAGCCAGTGCATGTGGCTAGAGTACATTCCGACAAGTCGTCTTTTTTCCCAGGCCGTCTTGAATTCAATCTCTATGCCCTTCGCATCAACGCCGTTCTCGTCAGAAGCCAGGATCGGAGCCCCGCTTAGTCTTGCGACGTTTGGAAGTAGTTCAAGAGGATGGAGCGTTCCTGTGACTCCTCGCCCCAGTCCTTAACGACGACGCATGAGCAGTTGACGACCTTGCGGGCGTTACCCTCACGGTCAAGAACGCCTAGAAACTCGACACATTAGCCTCATGATTTGCTGGACGTGGACGCCGGACGTGCTGTGAGTACGTACAAAGGCCGGCCCATTCGCCGAGCTGTTTGCCATCCTGGACCTTGATCAAGGGAATGTTGTGTTCCAAGCAGAGACCGGCAACGAGCTTCTTGTATGCCTCTTCTTCGCATTTTTCGTTCAGCACACACATATGGGCTTGGCGACGGTCGAGAGCTTTGGAAGCTTCGCGGAGGCCACGGGCGAGGCCGTCATGCATCAAAGACAATTTCAGCACACCCTTCAGGGCGTCCTGAACGGACATTTGACCTTTGGGAGCATCGGCCGAGACCTCAACCTCCTCGGGGACTTCAGGCGCGTTGCTCTCTTCTACGTCCGACTGTAATTGACTGATGTGTTAGCGACATTTCAGAACACTGAGCCTAATGATTGAATCTCGTGGGGCGCCAGGATGGATAATGCCTCGTGACAAATAACCGGCTTATTGGTCTGCGCTCGCAACGCTCCATCTCCGTGCCAATGCCGGGTTGGTACTAACCATTTTGAATGTTTATCTCGTCGGGCGATCCTCGAAGATTATAAGTATATGGTTGTGTTTGAAAAAGTGCGACGACTGGGTCCGTCGTGAAGGCGTGACTTGGAAGCGTATGGTCGTAACGAGGATTTGCCGAAATCCTCTTGGTCCAGTGCGTGACGGCTTAGGGCAATTTGTCGTGCTGCGGCCCACAAGGGCACACGAAAATCTGCCAAAATGGACCCACACCACAAGCATCCGAAACTGCGCCTCATTCCCCGTTGGGTGCACGACTGGGAAAACTACTTGTACCTCCCAGGAGTCCACTCTACTACTCCCTCAGCCAGCATTCTGTTCATCATTACCAAGGATCGACCATTCAAATCACAGAGGTATGTTGCCAGATTGACAGACCTCTCAATCATGCAAAAGCACAAGGGATCAGCCTCATGTCGCGACTGAGGGAAGCAATCATGAGCTCGCTCTGCCACGGGTCTGGGGATGCAGGCTTCTGGTGATGTTGCCATGCTGCGGTTTATTTATCCCCAGATCAGGTTGTCGGGCGCTCTTGATACGCTTCGTCCTCTTCAGCAATGAGCGGCAGAACCCTCCTCGATTGATCTCTGGAGGGCACTCTTCTTGCTCACGAGCGCGTGAGGCTAACGTCAGTACCTGTTTGGCAGATACCTCATTTCCAGCCCGACTTGAGAATCTCCATTCCGACACCGCCAAAATGGTCCGCACCTCAGTTCTTCACGATGCCCTCAACTCCATCAACAATGCCGAAAAGTCTGGCAAGCGTCAGGTCCTGATCCGACCTAGCTCCAAGGTCATTGTTAAGTTTCTCCAGGTCATGCAGCGCCACGGTATGTAAAGCACCTCTAGACACTACGAGTCCGCCTCAGCCGAGTGGCTTCTTCCCCTTGCTTGCAGCTCCAGTGGCCCTCAGTCATCCATTCGGCATGATAACTAGGGCGACGGTCATCAAATTGCCCCACGACCCAGCCCCTATAAGTTGCCGATATATCGAAAGCTCTGAGGTGGTCTTTGGATCTGTCTGCAAATGGGGAAAGCCTTTTTCTCGATATTTTCGGTCGTCATATCCAATTTTCATCCCTACAATCCAGCTAATCATGTCGTAAATAGGGTACATTGGCGAGTTTGAGGAGGTCGATGATCACCGCTCCGGCAAGATTGTCGTTCAATTGAACGGCCGTCTGAACAAGACCGGTGTCATCTCCCCCCGCTACAACGTCCGTCTATCCGACCTCGAAAAGTGGGTTGTCAAGCTGCTACCTGCTCGTCAGTTTGGCTATGTCATCCTGACCACGTCGGCTGGTATCATGGACCACGAGGAGGCTCGTCGCAAACACGTCGCTGGCAAGATTCTCGGCTTCTTCTACTAGATGGAGGGAACTGTTGATTTTCGGCATAGATGGCGTTATGAAAAGTCATGATCGCAGTGGCCGATACCCTAAAGCTGCCATTGAAGTAGTCGTAGAACAAAGTCAATACAGATGTTCCGAAGCCAAATCTCATAACGAGTCATCATTTGATCGTTTCAGTGTCAATCATTCACAATCCCGGCGACGTCGTCTTGCATATTGACTGTCGTCTCTTTGCCAATGTCAAGTAATGTCGGACTGGTGTGGAACATCAAATAAGTTTCCTTACTGAATCGGAAGTGCTAAAAGGAATTTGGGACTGACCATAGGCTACGAAAGACATGTTGTGTCGTCGGGATGCTTGCAATGGTAGTGCCATCATTGCTGCAGACTGCCGAGCCCTGCGTGACGTGACCCCGACAAACAGAATTGGGAACTTATCGAAGATGGGTGGTTGAAGAGACAGTTCAACCAGGTAGCGCGTAGGTAGATGTACATGACTATGGCCATGAATCTCGTCTCTTCTGAAGTATCTCTACTTCGATCACCGTTGGCGGGGCAACCGGAACCGCGAACCAGGTGCGGGCACTCCCGTCGCTGAAGCTAGAGTAAACAAAGTTGCACGAGTCTGCGTTACGCACGCTGACTCGGATAATTGAGAGTCACATTCCATTTTAATCGTTCGAGTCGCTTATTGCCTGGATAATAGAGATAGAAACTATATCTCGAACAAACGGTCTACCGCCTGGCAGGTCCAGCAGGGAACTATGGCCCGGCGCCAGTGCACGTTCATAGTCGCGTTGATTTTCCTCATCGGTTGCATGTACACGACTTCCCGCATAGCTCGAGGAAGTGTGAAGGCAGTCTTCGACCGAGGTGGTAGTAAGGGCTTGAGGTCGCTGCCTCTCCATCAACACCCGCTCGGCACATCAGGGACCGCGACACAGAAACAGGCGGAGAGCGTCACCACGAAGCCTGGAGCAGAAGGAGCGGATGATGTGGAAGCAGACTGGGACGCATTGCTCACGCATGGCCAAGAGTCGACCCCAAAGACGGGACAGGAAAGCAGACGACACCCCATCCAGGACCTCATCGACGATGCGCGGAGAGCGGCGGACGAGGTGACGAAGCGCCAGTCTCGGGATCTGAAGCAGGCCGTCAAGGAGTACCGTCGTCGTTATGGCATTCCACCGCCTCCAAAGTTTGACAAATGGTTCAAGTTTGCGCAGGCCAACCATGTGCAACTCGTCGACGAGTTTGACATGATACACGAGCTCATGACTCCATTCTGGGGCCTCAAGCCCAAGACTATCAGGGCGCGAACCAGAGAAGCATTGGGCTACGACAATGCTCTCATCGGCGTCGCCATTCGCGAGCACCGCATCTCGCACATGGATGGCGGCACCGAGTGGCAGCAAAACGTGACTCGGGGCATGCTACACAACTTCCTCGAGTACCTGCCCGACATGGACCTGGCCTTCAACATGCACGACGAGCCCAGGGTCATCGTCCCACACGGCGACCTGACGAGGCTTGTAAGCAAAGCTCAGCACGAGCATATGCCGGCGGCTGAAGCTAATCGGATCCCCGTCAATGACTTCTCCAAGACGAGCCCCGAGCTCAGCAACAAGATGGTCTTTGAGCAAGTGAAGCACACGCGGTTCAATTCCCTCGGGCGTCAGGCAACGTGGACGCATTCTCGAATGTCTTGCTCCCCCGATAGCCCGGCGCGGACGCTGGAAGACGACGAGACACGCGACGACACGGCGAAATCCGGTGTTGGCGAGCTCGGCTTCGTCTCCAACTGGACGGCCATGACGGACATTTGTCTCAGCCCTTCCCTCAGCGCGACACACGGCTTCTTCAATGGGCCAAACACATACAAAGTCGTGCACGACTTGTTTCCCGTCTTCTCGCAGTCCAAAATATCCTCGCACAACGACATTCTCTACCCGTCGCCGTGGTACTGGTCTGATAAGGTGCCCTACAAGCAGCAAGACGACCGTCCATGGAACGAGAAGCACAGCGCGCTGTACTGGCGAGGGTCAACCACGGGAGGATTCAGTCGAGACGGCGGCTGGCGCAGACAGCATCGGCAGCGCTTCGTCAAGAAGATCAACGCGGGCGGCCGCGCCCACGTCATGACCAATACCAGCAACGCGGATGACAGCCCTTCATGGGCCGTCACGACCGTGTCCCGCTCCAACTACGGTGCGCTCACCGACGTGGCCTTTTCGCATGTCGGGCAATGCGACCCTGGCGACTGTCAGGCGCAGCAGGCCTTCTTCAACATCACGCCACCAGCGAACCAGACCGAGGCCTGGTCGTACAAGTACCTCCTCGACATGGATGGGAATGCCTTCTCGGGCCGCTTCCTCGCCTTCCTGAAGAGCGCCAGTCTGACGTTCAAGTACGCCCTTTTCCGGGAGTGGCATGCCGAATGGCTGACGCCATGGGTTCATTACGTGCCCCTGAGTCTGCATGGCGACGACTGGCTCGAGACGGTGCGCTTCTTCAGCGACGAGCGCTCGGGCGCTGACGACGCAGAGCAAATGGCACGGGATAGTCGGGTCTGGGCTGCCAAGGCCCTGCGCAAGGAGGACATGGAGGCCTGGTTCTTCAGACTCCTTCTCGAGTAAGTTCCGCTGACCTCCCCCCGAAGGGAGACGTGGCTGACACTGAATCCTGACAGGTACGCGCGTGTCATCGATGACCAGAGAGCTGTGATTGGCTTTGATCCATTGAGTTCTGCTAAGCGGCTGTGATGCTCACAATGAAACAAATTATGGGTGATTTAGAAATTCAGTCGGGAAGCAGGCAGGCGGCTTCTCAGGAGCCAGGCGTTTCTGGAGTTGACATCACGCTGAGCGTCCTTCCTTCGTTGTTTGCACTAGGATTACTAGGAGTTTGATCATTGGCGAAGCTGAGTATTGCTATTTACAGGCTTTGCGACAACAACAAACTCGGGCGGCTGCGGTTGATCTTACTGGGAGGTGGGAAATTTATCATATCAATGTGTAAGCCGCCTCATGGACTCGGCTCGTGGGCTTGATGAAACAAGCAGTTCATATACCCTATTGGTTACCAGAAACCTTGTTCATGAAAGGGCAAATAAATATGTCCCAACCTTGCATTCTTTGCATCCAGAACATGGTCTTGTCTTGCTGACGGGTTGCGACACCCGCCGCAGGTGTCTTCCGTAACGCAGGAAAAAGCGAAGGCGGCGGCGTTCAGCAGACTTGGGATAAGACTCACCCTTTGAGGCTGGCCAAGGGGAGGTGCTGCATGCCTTTGCAACGTGATGTGCTTGTCCAGATGGTAGGCGCCATTTGGGGTCATGATAATAGAAGGAAAGAGTCTACTGATTTCTGCATAGCAATGACTAATAGAACAAGGTCAATAGAGGAGGAGACTCTACTATCAACAGATGGTACGATCTAAAACGGCGTCATTAGAGGAGGAGTCTCGACTGACTCCCATCGCAGTTACTGATAACTGAAAGGGGAGCCCTAAGCAGGGTGGTGCATGTGGAAAGGGTTCAAGTCAAACAGGCAGCTAGTCATACATGAATAGACAAGCTGAGCCCGAGGGCAACCCGGGGGCAAGGTACGTGCATGGTTTGGTGGGTGCGTTTGCACGAGGAGCAAGTCGTGGATAGAGGTTGTGCAGTCTCCGTGATAGGTCTAGGCTAGTTAGATCGAACTAGGAAGCGCTTGTAAGAGTTTGTAGTGTCGTGATGGGTCCAGGTGAACTATGCATGACCAGAATGAGCTTTGTTGTGCTACGGATCGGTCCATGTCAGTCATGTGTAACCAGAATAGGCTTGCGGGAAGAGGTTGCAGCCCGGAACAGCCTGCGGTTGCGCAGTCTTCGTGACGGGCCCAGGCTAGTTATGTATAACCAGGACGAGCTTGGTGTAAGGCTTTGCAGTATCGTGATAGGTCTAGGCTCGTTATGTATAACTAGAATGAGCTCATGGTAAGAGGCTGCAGCCAGTAAAGACTGCTGTAGCAACCCTCGCGACGCAGGATGGAAGTCATGTTCAAGACACGTCCTATTGACCACTACCACCCATCCAGGCGCAAGCATCTTGTCGAATTTGATCTTCGCTTTCGTCCCTACTCGTCCTCTTCCCCCTCCGCGTCTCTCTCGTCCTCCGGCTCCTCCTCCAGCTTTTCACTCGCCCCGTTTGGCTCGACCTCGTCTCCCTCGGCGTCCTGATCCACCTCCTCTTCCTCCTGTTCCCAGCCGAGAGGGTTCTTGCTGTACCTCGTCATGGCGTCGCGCATTTCGTCCGTGGGCTCCTCGACCGTGACGTCGAGCTGGTCGACAATCTGCTCGTCGTCGTCGTGCAGGGACGACACGCCGATGGTGCGAGCAATGTTCTTGGTGCGCTGGGGCCGGATCGTCGTCCTCTGCATGATGGGATAGTAGTACATGGCTTTTTGCTTTGGGTAGTCGTCGTCGTCGTTGTAGGCCAGGATGATCTCCTCGTCGTACTTGGTTGGGTGGTCCAGCTCCGTCTCCTTCTCCGTCTCGTAGGCTCGGACCCTGTTAAACTGGAAGTAGCGGCCGCTGTCGCCTTGGTGGGTGTACAGGTCGTCGTCGTCGTGGTCCGGATCGTCGACGTCGAACTTGCGGCGAAAGTTCTCGGCGACGGCGGTGCTCTGGCCGAGGTAGAAGTCGTAGTTCATCAGGTTTTGCGGCCTGGGATTGCTGTGAGGATCCGTCTCGTGCGCCTCGAGCGCGGCCTCGAAAGCGCGCTCTTCGGCCTCGGTGCGATCGATGGGTCGGAAAAGACCGCTGAGAAGACGTGAGTCGTAGTGTGTCGAGCTGGCGACGGGGTTATTGGAAAACTTGACCGTGACGTAGGCCCCGGAATCCGGAAAGGCCCGCAGGTCCGGCAGCAGCGGGAGGGCCTCGACGAGCTTGAGATGCTTCTTGGTCGGGTGCCTGACGCATTTGGCATCTTGGAGATCCTGCTGCGCGATGTCGAAGCTGCGATCGATCTTACGTTTGATGACGTGGGGAGAGTCGGCAGCGGCGTCAGGTGGGAGACGCGCGGGCTTCCGTGCCTTGGCGAGCAGGGCACGGGGATTGCCTCCCTCATATCTCTTGGAGGTGATGGAGGAGATGTATTCGGTACGACGGAGGAAGGAGACGTTGGCCTCGGCGACTTTGAGTTTTCCAAGCGCCGCGATCGGTCTCAGGAGCGGTCGATCGTGAGGGTGAACGGCAGGGGTTTGGTCGGGGGCCTGTATAGCTGGGGGGGAATGGAATGTCAGCATCTAGATGTATGTCAAGCAACATGGAGACAAGACACCAACATCGTTCATCGCCGTCAAAGACACCGGGCATGCCGACCAGATCCAGCGGCATGCCCAGCTCGGCATCAGCCTCGATGTTCAAGGGCTGCTCCCTAGCAAGCCTCGAGGCAAAGCCAGGGGTGGTGTATTGACCACTCGCCAGGCCGGTGTTGGGAATGTCCAGCAGTTTGGGGGGGTTCGGCGGCGGAGGCAGAGCATTGGAGAAGCGGATTCGCGCGATGAAATCCTGATGCACCATGCGCTCGCCTGACCGCGCAGCCGAGGACGACATGTTGTCCGCTTTCTTTCGATTATGACCACCCAATCAAGGTAGCCCGGCGATGACAAGGAAGTACTTGAAGGCAAAGAGGTACTCCCCGTCTCTGCGGAGCCGAGTGGTTGGCGAGCGCAGGCGCGACATGGGGAAAAGGTTAAAATAAAAAGGCATGAAGCGTCTGGAGTTGCCCACTCGTCGTTCCGTTGCTACTAAATTCGTCAAGCCAATCCCGACTGGACTGACTGGGTCCTCTCTCCCATGGGTATGGTACGTACAGTCACCCCTCCAGAACAACATGTGTCCAATTACAATCACCGTAATCCAGTAGGCTTCAAGGGCATCCCACCAACACCCACTGACCCCAGGTCATACATACATAGCAGGAACTATGGCGCATCAGTTCGTGGCGTCATGGTCGGTGCACACACCACATCGCTATTATACATCTCAGCTGTTTTCAACTCATTACTCTTGTCTGCATGCATATGTATGTGCTGAGAGGCAAACCACAGAAAGGCCATGCAAAACCGGCCGGTTCAAAAAACACCACGCAACGGACTGGCGTGAATCCATCACTTTGTTTTACAGCTCACAGTTGTATGCCTGCCCACACACACACGCACACACACACGCATGCACAGTCCCAGTGATGATACAAGCCGAGCCCATCGAATACAAGATTGCTGCGCACATGGCCGCTCCTTCTTTGGCCCAGATATGTCGCCCGTCAATGACGGCAGAAGCCGTCGCCAACCCTCTTTGTGCCCTCTATACTCTCCCCCAACTTGACGCCAAAAGCGCTGCACGGCGACAGCAGTGTGTGGTAATGCTTTGAGCAAGCCGTCGAGCCCAACTGCTACTGAGAGGGGCATCTCTCGTACTTTAGTCGTTCATAGCCCTCCCCTCTCGCCTCTCCTCGTGCGCAAGCACCGACGTTTGGCCTAGGAGCTGTCCTTGGCGTACTTCTTCTTGCCCATGGTGAAGGGGACGTAGCGGTATTTGATCATGTGTTGGATTTGTTTCCGCACTGTCGACAGGTCAGCTTCCGGCAGCGCTACGACGGTTTTCATGTGCTGCTGGGGGCGCGCAGCACCGAAGCAAGCGGGAATAGAGACGTACTGGTCAACACGAAGAGAATGATCCAGTACATGACCAAGACGGGCCAGAAAACAGGAATGTTGAACAGCTCGAAAAAGGTGCAGAAGAAGGCGATGGCGACGGCCCGGCTCGCCCAGTACCAAAACTTGAATTCGGGGAGTCGTCGGATGAAGGGCTTGAACTCCTCATCCTGCTTCGTCGGAAGCGTGCCGACGGACCCGTCCTCCATCTCCTGATCCAGAGCATCGCTCGAGGGGTCAAACTTGGGCTGCAAGAAAGCCAGAAACAAGTTGAGCAGGTAGATGCCGAGCGCGTACGCGACTGCAGACACCAGAGGCACTCGTCAGCTTGTTCTCCCATCAAACATCGGCCACGGTTCGTGTGAAGGGGCGCCTTGCCGACGTACCAATGTACCATCCTTGGATGAAAAAGATGCGCACGAAGAACAGGAATAGCGTGACTCCCGTTCCGATCCATCGGTAGAGCACGAACGGTGTGGACTGGTCGAGCAGAGCTTGGTATTGCTGTCGAGTTCTCGGTTAGCGCAAATGCCACACATCCCATCTCGTCTCGATGCGGCTTCGTACCCTCTGCAACTTGGTTGTGTGTGTGGTGACGGCAGCAAAGGGCGTCTGCTCGGGCTCCGGCGCATCCATGCTTGCAGTAGTTGTCGAGGTTTTGCGAGCAAGGTCTGCTGAATCTGGTGAGAGGCCGGACGGAGGACACGTCAAATGCAGTGCCAAATGGTGCCGATACGGGCGCTGAGCGCAGAGCAGGCAGGCACAGAGAGCGGCGAAAGACGATGCAGACGCCGGGAACGATGAAGTGTGCAGACTTGAAAAGACCGTGAGCAACGAACGCCCATTGCTGTCGCCATGTCTGGCTTCTCCATCGTGGCGCGTGGGTCTCGCGAATCATGTTCACAGGCAGGCAAACAGCCAATCAGAGACCGCCATCTGGGCTGCCCTCTCCCCTGGAAAAGGGGGCCCCCCCCCCCACCATTTTCTTTCCATTCCCGCCCGGCCCGAACTGAGGACTGGGCCATTTTGGGATTTCAGCAACGTCAAGTGTTTGCATGGCATTATGAGTAAGAGTGAAGCTTTTACTTACTTAAGTATGGGGGGGTTTTCGGTAGGATATGGAGCAGGCTTTTCAGGGGTGGACAGCTGTCGTTGCAAAAATCGGGTTGAAATCGTAAAAATGTATTGACTGCTTTTGAATTGAGAATTGCTGTCCATGTGAACTATCGCGAGATGATAAATGTCATCGGTGTTGAAGTCGCATTTGAATGGCGCAGGCTATTGACGACGATATGTGGTGTTGTCGAAAAGACTTTCGCAGGCAGCTCTTGGTGCTCCTGCGTATTTCACAAATGCTAGACATCCCAGAAGGACAGGCGAAAGACCGTCACAATCTACCATTTCCCAAATTCCTTGTTTCCCAGACTTTAGCAGATTTCTCCAAGCATGCCTAGCCCCCACCCCGCACTACAGTACGTAACCTCGTGACCCTAGCGTCCGAAATACCGCAACTCCAGATATCTCGCCGGTATGTAGGCCAACGCTGTCACCACCAGAGTCAGCTCATTCGCGACGTCGCCGCCAGACGTGATGACGGCCTTGGCCAGCGGTCCTGCAAACCACGACTGGCTCATACCCATGCACCACGACACCACACCGAGGCAGAAAGCAATGCTTGCTCCGATGCCCAGCGGCAATTTGGCTGCGTCATTCCACGATTCCAGATCGTAGTGCTCGAACCTGCCCTTGCGGAAGACGTAGTGCTCCTCCAACAGGATGACCACGTAGCTCGTGCACCAGTATCCAAGGAGACTCATGAAATTCTGGAGATAGGCGTTGAGCTCTTCTCGCCCTCCAACCGACAGGCCGAGGATACACGCAAATGTCAACAGAGTCCAGATGAGCCGGGGAACAAGGGCCAGCGGGCGAGCGAGCTGCTGGAAGGATAGCGCGGCGCTGTACATGCACATGACGTTCATGCTGATGCCAGACAGCACTAGGAGGGTGAGTAGGAACTTGGCGAACACGCGCGGATACAGTATTTCTTGGACCAGATAGCCGAGTCCCTGGTCCGTGTAAGTCGCGCGCAGTTGGGCATCGGTCTTGAGCGTCGACGCCACAACGCAGCCCGCGAGCATGCCGATTGACGTGGGCACCACAAGTCCGGACAGCGTCAAGACGAAGACCTTCACGCGGCTGACATCGGCCCGGTAGTGGACGTAGTAGTCGCTCGCAGTCGCGCACCACGAGGCGCTGGCTCCGTATAGAGTCGCCATCAAGTTCAGTATGCCGCCGCCGAGAGCCGGGCCAGACAGCGATGCCAGGCTCGAGACGTCCGCATACTGGCCAGCTTCGCCGAGAATGATGAGAAACACAATGGAGAAGATGATCCACGCATATCGCTCCCATACCAAGATGGCATGCAGACCGACGAGTGAAATGAGCAACGCCACAACTGCCAAGATGACCATGCCCAGGATGAGAGAGACGCGCCCGTCCGAGACGGCTGTCAGAGCTAGTCCGCCCGTGATGCAGGAAATAGCCGCCCAACCTATCTGTTGAATGCAGTTGAGAAACACAATGACCTTGTTGGGCCACCATCCGAAGCTATATCGGCCCACGCTCATCTGTCGCAAGCCCGTGGCAGGCCCGAAGGTTGCGCAGTATGCCGTCACGGACCCGCCCAGGATCGAGGCGAAAATGATGATGAGAATGCTTTGCTCGAGGCTCAGGCCGAATTCCTGTCCCAGGAAGCCAATGGCGAAGGAGGATATGTTCATGTTTCCACTGGCCCAGATGAGAGCCATGTTCAGTTCCTCGGTCCATGACACGTCCTTTTTGTCCTCGGCGCGTTTCCTCACAATGGCTTCAGACTCGATGCCCAGTCTCTCATCCAGACGTGCCTCGAAGTAGCGAAGCCTCGCGAGCAGATTACGCTGTATAGGCGCAGTGCCGGATAGAGGACTAGGCGTGCGATTGGCAAACACGTCCGAGGCGTATTTCTCGCCTTGCTGGATCTGTTTCGGGCATCGACCTCGTTCTTCGTCTTGGGCCATTCTTCGTATTTGACAATAACGCAAAAGTCTTGCAGGCAGGGAAACTACGGAGGATATCTTTGTTCCATCTCAGCCTGATCAAAAGGGATAGATAGGCCATCGATGCGTTCGATTGCCCCGATAGTGGCGTCGCAGCACACGCACATCGCCATTGCTACCACACAGGCGGAAGTCTGTGGCAATGGTGAGAACATGGTCATCCGCTCAGATACTGCAGCTAATAGTTCATATCTGATGCAACGTCAAAGTGGCCTGCATTCGCGAAAGACTTAGACTGGTCAGGCGCGAGTGGAGGGTGTCTTGAAACCCTGGAGGGAGGCTGCCTCACACCGCCTGCTGTATTGGCTCCGGACACCCCACCGCTTGCCGCAACGGACCATTGTGCCGCACCGATCGTCAAAAACTGCGGTGAACACAAACTCGAACCGCGTACAAACGTGCAGAACCAGCGACGCATCACTGAAATGGGCGCAGAAGCCCATCATGCCCGTGCGGCGGGCAATTCTCGTCATGAGACGCTTGGCATTGTCTATCGGACCACACCATTGGCTCACTCATGGACTGGCGACATGAGAGTACGGTGCGTTTGTCGCGGACCACTTGTCAAATCCAAAGTATCTCGAGAAGCCGTTGTGACTAAATTAAAGATGGTAGCTTTTCCGACTTTCAAGTCAACGAGATTTCTAAGGATGGAGAAGTCCTTCACTTGCGGACGATAGGACTGGGCCATGACGTCAATAAGGTGAGTATACGCCAAAGTTCAACATCTCAACTTGACTGTTGGCTAATACAGTCTTTCCCGAGACGCCTCAGCCAGCCTTAATCCAGAAGCATGAAGCTGCCAAAGAACAAGATCACCTTGGAGATGAAGTACAAAAAGACAAAGCTCCCTCAGAACCAACATCTATCGAAATAGCCTCGCAAGACGTCCAAGTGCTCGAGCAGCTCGTCGGTAGCAGATTCACCAAGGATCTCATGCAGCTGTTTAACGGCGGCCACGGCCCCCAAGGCGACAAAGATGAAGCGGCCACATCCGACATCCTAGATGACAAAGCCAAGCGCGCCCAAATACACGGCGAGGTGCGCCGTATCTTTCAGTCCAGACTCGAGACGAGCACCAACGCCGAGGGCGCCATCGTCACAAAGTACCTGGCGCCGAGGCGAAAAGGGCGGAGGGGCAGGGCTCATCGCGGCCAGCCGGACGACGAGCCCCTCGGGCAGTACCTCCACTTCACGCTGTACAAGGACAATCGCGACACCATGGACGCCGTGAATCAGATCGCGCGATTACTGCGCATCAAGCCCCAGAGCATCGCCTACGCCGGCACGAAAGACCGAAGAGCATCAACTACGCAGCGCTGCTCTGTGCGGCATCAGCGCAAACGAGCCATGGCCGGCCTCAACGGCAAGCTATGGGGCATATCGACAGGAGACTATGACTACCGCGATGAGCCCATTCATTTGGGCCAGCTGCTGGGGAACGAGTTCGTCATCACCCTCAAAAACTGCAAGACGATCGACGAGGACGCCACCCCCACGCCTGTTGAGAGACTGTCCAAGATGAGAGGCAACGTCACATCAGCCGTCGACCACATGGCCACCCACGGCTGGCTCAACTATTTTGGCCACCAACGCTTCGGGACGCACGACGTCGGCACCCACCAAATCGGCCGGCTCATCCTGAAAAACGACTTCGAGGGCGCCGTGCAAGCCCTGCTACACTACGACCCCGACATCGCCGCCAGAGCAGAAGCCGGTGACGTGCCCGACGAGCCGTCCCGCCGCGATGAACACCTCCGCCACCAAGCATGCATGCTCTTCCTCACGGGCAAAGACACCGCCCGCGCCGCCGCCATCATCCCACGCCGCTACGCCGGCGAGTCCTGCGTGCTCCGACACCTCGCGCGCCTGGGCCAAAACTCCGCTCGGGACTTTGCCGGCGCCATCACACACATCACTCGCGGCCTCCGATCCATGTACCTGCACGCATACCAGTCCTACGTCTGGAACCACGCCGCCAACCACCGCTTCGCACTGCACGGCACCACCGTCATCAAAGGCGACCTCGTCATCTCCGACGCGGCATCCGCACCGCCCGACCAGGACGACGACGTCATCAACCCCTCCGAAGACGGGGAAGACGCCCCTCTCCGCGCCAGACCCCTGACGGACGACGAAGCCCGGTCCGGGACCTACACCATCCATGACATCGTGCTTCCCTCGCCGGGCTACGACGTCGTGTACCCCGACAACGAGACCGGCAAGTTCTACGTCGACTTCATGGGCCGCGAGGAGAACGGCTGTCTCGACCCCCACAAGATGCGTCGTCTACGCAGGGAGTTCAGCCTGCCAGGTCGGTATAGGAAACTGATGCAGCGGTTCCTGGGCGCGCCTGAAGTGCGCGTTAGACTGTACGAGAATGACGCGGAGCAGATGCATCCCACTGATATGGATGTGGTGAATGGACGGACAACGCCGGACAAGACAGAGGGCAAACGCAAGCGTGAAGGGGGGGATAGTGACGACGCAGTCCCGAAAAAGGTCAAGACAGAGGAAGTCGCATCATGCGACTCGCCGAGGCATTCGGCTGACACTGAGCAAGATGGTCTGAACGGCAACGGGGCGCTGTCAGAGACATCCGAGCCCACCAAGGTAGCTGTCGTTGTAAAGTTTCAACTGGCGAGCAGTGCGTATGCGACTGTCGCACTTAGAGAGATGATGGGTGATGGCGTGGTCGACGAGGGTCACGACAGCTCATAACATCGGCTTCGTCAGCTTGGATGTCGCCCATGCACTCGCTATTACAAACCAAGACCTGCCTACGACGACGACACTTCATGTTCAAATATGTGAGTAGTGAGATATGTTCCAAGAGTAATTGACAGTCCATGGCAGACAACGTCCGCTCTCTTCATGATATCTACCAGAATTCGATACCCAAGAAAAAGAAGGCCAGTAAATAACCAAACATCCAGCCTTCCCATTCGCCTGCGTAGTGCGTCTACGTAGCATACCTCGCAGAATTTGTGCCCGCTGTGAGTTGATGGTGTGATGATAATGATGATGATGATGATGATGATGATAAAGGTGGTGGTGGTGATGATGATGACGACGATGATGATAATGATGACGATGATGATGATGGTGACGATGACGTTGATTTTGATATGTCGATCATGATGACGATATTGATGAACGTGTGATGATAATAGCACGCATGATGTTCTGTGGTGCCTGCTCATGCCATAGAGTGATTCGCTGCCCCCCATTCCTTCTCATTCCCATTTCCCCTTCGAACCTGCGCTGGGTATATAGTACATGTCCTCGCACATTGCCCCAACGATTGGCAGTGTTGTCTGATCGCGGCGACTTGATGTGCTGACGCAATAATGCTGTGCGGGTGATCGCAGCTTGTGTGCTGCGATCAAGTCATGGGGTTGATGTGGCATCGAGACTGATGGCGGGCAGTTCACGCTGCGGCCGCAGATTTCTCGTCCCATCCCCACACGAAGGACAGATATTTGACCATGTTAACACGTTTGGCACGCATCTCGACCATCCATGGATGTTCAAGCATTTTCCAAGGACTGGCCCGACGCTGCGGCTGTTTCTCCAAACTATGTTACCCAAGTCAGCATATATGCCGCGAAGTGAAGAAGGAGGTATACAGCGAGATGCAAATGTCTCGGGCGTTACTACTTACCAGCACTCGATGAAGTACTTGAAATTGTCACTCCAATACACATCCATATCAGGTTCATCTTTGAGCTTCGGTACCGGTTGACGCACAATGTACGTCAGTAAGTCTATCAGACCAGCTCTGGGTTGCATTTCCGTGCCATCGGCTGGAAAAGGAAAGCGATGCTGAGCCACCTCCAGCAAGGTCACGCCGGTTGACCAAACGTCAGAGGTAATGGTGTATGACTGGCCGGTGATTCGTTCCGGGGCCATATAGTAGCTTGTGCCGATGAAGGTGTTGGCTTCCCCCTTTGTCCCGAAGTCACCGGAAACGCCAAAATCGCACAGCTTGACAGCTCCATCACGGCACAACAGGATGTTGGACGGTTTTATATCACGGTGGATGATGCGCCGCGTGTGCAGGTAGGTCAGGCCTCCTAGCACCCCTTCGGCAATCTTGCCGAGGACCTTCTCTCCAGTTCGCCCGCCCAGCCGTTTGACCTCCTTATAAATGCTGTCGAGTGAACCACCCTCACACAACTCCATGGCGATGGAAATGGTGGACGTGGCCGGATCAACAAAGGCACCATAGTAGCGGCAGATATGGTCCGAGGCGCATTCCTTGTTGAAGCCCAACTCTCGCACAATCTGCTTCTTCACATCGGGGTCCGGATTGGTTGTGATGACCTGTTCACATGTCAACGCCTGTAAACACGGTGCGAAAGGGGACTGGACAATGGATGACCAGCTTACCTTGAGCGCAAAGACAATCTTGCCGGTCTTCAATTTACATCTCGTAACGGCACCACCGGCTCCCTCACCTAGACTTCCCAGCTCCACGATTCTCTTCTCCATGCTGGCGATTCTCCAACCTTCGTCATCAAGCTCCTCGACGTCAGCATTCCGGGCCTTCTCGAGGCTTAATTGGTCGAAAGCCTCCAAGCCCTGGAGGCTACCGTCCCTTTCCATGGAAACGTTACCCTCACTTCTTTCAGAGACCATAGATCCAACGGCTGATACCGGATCTGGAGTGCCTTGCGCCCTATTCACGGGGATGCCAAACTGTGAGGCAAAGGACAGGACTGAGAACTGAGAGCCCGCCGAAGTTGGATTGCTAATTCTGCCGTCGAGAGGGCCGAAGCTGCCGGACCGCGAGTGTGCCGCGCTGCTGTCGCTGCCTGCATCGGCGGACTGTCCAGGTCGTATCGCTTGCGATCTGGGGGCGTGTTCGTGGGGTGCAACTTGACTGCCCATGGGCGTTGCAAGATGTAGAGTCGGCAGTGGGGGTCGAGACGCGGGAGGTTGTGGTTGTTGGTTCATCACTGCTTTGACGTTGGGTGATGGAGGGATGGCGAGGCCAAGTCTTGGGGTTCGTCCTCCGGAGCGGCCTCCAGGGATGGCAGGTCGAAGGATTGGGGCAGGCGATGACATTTGCGGAACGACATTTGGCAGAGATCCGGAGATTGGGGGCGTCGCCGATGGGTTGAACTAAGTCGCAGAGTCTTCCGTCAGCTCAAGGCTCTCGCTAGAGCGGTTGAAGAGTCATAGCCGTCATGAACAAGGGCTGCACTTACGTGGGGATTGCTAGTATGTTGCGAGCCAAGCTGCTGCGAGCCGGACGCATCTGTCATGGCGACGGTGGTCTTCTCACAATCGATCAATGTGACAGAAGAGAAACTTGAAGAGCAGCCGGCAGCCAGCTGCCTTTCTTTGCAGCCGGCAGGTCGCCGTTTGTATACGGAACGGAACGAGGGGCACACGCGGAACCAGAAGCAAGGCCAGTTGACAGCTGCACTGCGATGCGAAGAAACAGCGACAAGGTCCAGTGCAAGCAGGGAGGCGAAATCAACGAAGCTATGACAAGACAGCGAGCCGTGGTTTGCCGAAGGTCAAATCTTCCTGTCCCCGAGCCCACATCGAACGATGATATGATGGTCTGGGCTTCGGGGGAAGGGAGTGGGGGGAGAATGAGTGGCTCAGTGGGCGGGGTGTTTCTTGGCCCAGAAAGGAATCGGAGAAGGTTTGGTACGAAGTAGGGCGGGGTTGGGGGGAGGAGAGAATGCTGCGTGTTGGTTGATGAAGCGCAGGGGGGAAATCAAGGATCGGGAGCTTTGACAAACAAACAAGGAGAAAGCTGTTGGCAAAGGAAAGAAGAACCGGTGAGATGCTGTGGTGGGAGGAGACTGCCGTGCAGGACGTGACTCGTTGGGGGCCGTCTGGACGAGGACGAGACGAATCCTCTCAGCAGCCAAGGGCGCGGAAGGTGCGAGGCGGAAAGGTGGGGGGCCGACCAGCAGACGAGCGAGGCGAAGCCCCATCCATGGACCATACCGGGACATCGCATTCAGCAGCTTTTCATGTCCCGGCATTCGTTGCCCCGTTCCGTTTTTGATCTTTGACCATCTAGCGGTGACGACCGGGCAGCGCGCGGTCAACTTTCAAGAGCCAACGATCAGCGGCCAAGTGCGCCCTGGGAGGTTGGCGCCAACACGGAATTTTGGCAAACGCCGTCATGTGTCTATCCACCATCGCAGGCGGTAGACGATCTTCCACGTCCAATTGGCGACTCTACGATGGCTGATCTGATATGTGACGATGCCTTGGGCGTACAGCTCGACGACTCTCCAATCAGAAGGTGACAAGATTGGACGATCAAAACCACATCAACACACCAGACATGGAACAAGTAAAGGGGCAAGCAAAAGACCCCACATTCCGCTCGCCGGCGAGCAAGATGAGATGCGTCCCGCGCCCACGGATAGTCAACTAGCCGGGACGACGGTAGCTTTACCCGACCAAGCGACCAACCAAAACCACACCGGCGCGGCCCAAAGCATCGCCAAGCCCCTACCGATCCCCTTCGTTTCCTTGGCCTTCCCCTCCTTCCTTCTCGGCCTTCAGTCAGTGCTCATGATAAAACCTGATTGCCCTCAAGGATCCGAGGTCAGCTGTCGACATTCTCCTACCAGCTAGTGGCCCCCCATGCGATTGAGCAAGCGGAGCAGCCGAACGAGGTGATGAGCCACAACGGACAGCAGGTCATAGCTCTGTCGAGCCGTACAAGCCAGCACGAAGATCCTCAACCTCCAACCAACCCACTGCCTGATTGACCCGGGGCAGCCAAGATCCCTCGTGACAGCACCGGGATCGATATCACTTGCAATTGGGTTCTTCGAGGCGCTAAGAGGCCTGAGTGTTCCTCGCTTCGAAAGGGACCGTGATACTCGGCTTTTGGCGCTTTTCCATGACAGCACCAACCAGCCGTTTACATGACTTAAAACCTGTGTTGCTAGTGGCTATCACAAAAGATCATTGTGACGGCACGATTTTGGGGACAGGCCGAAGCGCTGAGGAATGTGTGTATTGTTCTAAGAACAGCTAAGTTACAGAAAGAGGAGGAAATAAACAGGGAAATTGTGCGCTCTTTATAGTTGCTGTGGCGCACTCTAACTTACTCAGTCTCCTCTAGGTTCATTGCTGCTAACGTAGCCTTATAGCTGTAGTTCTTTGTGAGGATAGTCACTTGGCTAGGTGATCGCGAATAGCAATTGCATTAGTGGCAAGACTTCAGCTTGCCCCTTTTCCTAATAGCAGGAGAGGATAAATACATCCTTATATAGGTCACGTGAAGCAAGAGTGCCGATTCTCCCCCGAATAGTGGGCGAAAGCCTAACGACCCTAGGATCCAAGAGGCGGATCCCTACAGTCCTCACATTGGTGCCTTATAGGCAGTCGGTCGCTCGCTTTACGGGCGGTAAAAGTATATCTTGCCTCCTGTAATATAAATTAGTTTACTATCTCCCGCCCGCATGGGTGTCTCCTGTAAGCTTGCTTTAATCCCATTAGGTAGCGCGGGCTCGCGATGTATCTCGCGGGTGCCTCTGCAGTCTTTGTGATTTGCGCACGCGCGGGCCCCACGTGACCGTGCACGTGCATTTTCGGTGAAGCAGTGCAGTATATGTTGATCAGCTCTACAAAGACAACCGGAATTCACCAGTTGACGCACATACAAATCATCATCATACCCAGCTCTAAGTCAACCTACCAGTGATCAACCGTCGGTTACAACTCGGATCGCTCTCGTATTCACGATATCCTCTTCCACTAGACCAGAAAACAAAGCACTGGTCGTGTATCAGGGGAATGATGTCGTCTATCGTCAGTGGAATAAGTGGCGCAGTATGTGCCAGGTCACGTTCATGTTTGGTGGGGCAGTGCAGGGTAGGTAGATTATCAAAGCTACCCTACACGTGAGGTCCGTCACAATCATGACCGTCACTGGGCCGGCGTACGTGTCGGGCGGGATTAGGAAAACCATGCTACTTGTAAATTGCTTCTACGTACTTCAGTGAGCTGCGAAGCATGGCTAGTGCAAAGCCTCCTATTCATACCGCACAGTGCGTCCACAGCCAGTCGAATCTTTGATGCTGAAGATCATCGGGAGGTATCAAATGCTGCCCTGTGGCTGAACGCAAAAGAAGATTGACAGTGAACGTACGTGGGCAGTAGCAGAGCCCGTCAAGTTACCCACTTTTAAAACACCAGCCCCACGAACTGATCTTCCTCTTCCCAGCTTCTACATGGTACAAAATGTCGGCGCCATCAGCTTGCTACAAACAGCTTATTCCTCGATAATGAAAGCCGTCCATGATGGCGCGAGGACCGCGACGGCTTCTGAGGAGAGAGAAAGCCCATCAGACAGTGAATCATCTGAAGAATCAGATTATCTGAACAACTCTGCTTCGAGGAAAAAGCGTCGAATCTTGCGCATTGATGATTGCGAGCAAAGACAGGAAACCAATAGTGATCGAGATGATGCAGACGATGATGATGAGCACTTACAAAAGCTTCTGTCGACCATCAAAGCGCCTTCCAGAATCAGGCGTGCAAACGACGCAGCCCAAGGCAAGTCTGCCGACGTCCGACCTCAAAACCCCATTTTGGCACCGACCGATCCCGACTCAAGCTTCTCATCTCTGCAAGTGCGACCATGGCTCGTCCAATCGCTTGCACAAATGGCCATTCGACGCCCGACTAGTATTCAGAAAGGTTGCATACCGCAAATACTCAAGGGTCGAGACTGCATTGGAGGAAGCAGAACGGGGTCCGGAAAGACGGTAGCCTTTGCGGTTCCGATCCTGCAGAAATGGGCGGAGGATCCCAGCGCGATATTCGGCCTCGTCTTGACCCCGACTAGAGAGCTTGCGCTTCAGATATACGAACAATTCATGGCCATCTCCTCTCCGCAGGGTCTCAAAGCGATCCTGATTGTCGGAGGCTCTGACATGCGAGCTCAGGCAATTGCTTTGGCTCAGCGCCCGCATATCGTCATTGCTACCCCGGGCAGACTAGCGGATCACATTCGTACGTCTGGCGACGATTCTGTATGTGGGCTGCGACGAGTCCGCTTTGTTGTTCTGGATGAGGCTGATCGGCTGCTTCACGCCACGGGATCTGGCAGCATGCTGCCAGATGTCGAACAATGTCTCTCAGCTCTCCCCCCGGCTGCCGAGCGACAAACACTTTTATTCACTGCTACAATCACACCGGAGGTCCGAGCCCTGAAGGATATGCCCCAGAAGCCCGGCAAGCAGCCTGTGTTTGTTTGCGAGATTGACACGCAGATGCTGGCCATTCCCACAACGTTGCATCAAACCCACGTGCAAATACAAATCACGCACAAGGAACATTATCTGCACATCTTTCTCCTGACAGAAGGCAACAAGGACAAGACTGTCATCATATTCTGCAACAGGACCGCTACCGCCGACTATCTCCACCACTTGCTGCGCCTTCTCGACCATCGTGTGACTTCTCTACATTCGAGACTCCCCCAGAGGCAGAGGATAGATAATCTAGCACGTTTCAGGGCTTCGGCGGCTCGTATTTTGGTGGCTACTGATGTCGCCGCCAGAGGCCTCGATATTCCCGAAGTAAGCCTGGTGGTCAACTACGATCTGCCCCGCGATCCAGATGATTACATCCACAGAGTCGGGCGTACCGCTCGTGCCGGACGAAAGGGCGAATCGGCGTCTTTCGTTGGGCAACGGGACGTGGAGCTGGTCCTGGCCATTGAGAAGCGGGTTGGCAGTCAGATGGATGCATGGGCGGAGGAGGGTGTGAATTTGGAGACACGGGTGATTCGTGATGCACTCAGATTGGTGAGCGAGAAGAAGAGAGAGGCACTTTTGGAGGTGGAAGAAGATAGGGAGGTGGGCGGCAAACGCAAGCGCACCAAGAAGAAGCTCCGAGCTACGTGAGACTCAGTTGACATGGAGCCCTGCTTGTAGAGACTTAAGCACCCATCAAGCAGCCGGGGGCCTTCGAGAGACGCGCATTGAAGAAGCTGCCTTGTTGCTTATATGTCAAGGGCAAACCCCCTCATAAAATGATTACAAAAGACCAAACGTAGTCCTTCGAGGACGGCAGATGACGCGACGCCGCTCTGTCATTGACATCGAAGCATCGAGAGAGCTGCTTTGCTTTTCATTGAACTACTTAAGTAAGAAGCAGGAATGGAAGCTTGGCAGCCAAGGTGACGTATGTGGACATGCTTCCTCTCATCGGATCCGAAGGAACAAGCAAGTACAGCCCGACAACCCCGTAAAAGAAGGGGGAATAAAGGGAGCACTTCCAGGAAGGCCTCTGCGTGGCCCCGCGAGAAGACAAAAGATAGAAGCACCCTGGGTCGTTCCGGAAGAGGAATAGAAGAAAGGGGGGAAAAAAACATGCCCCTGTAATCACCAGACTAGGAGCAGTCGGACACCCCCGAATTCCCGAGCCGAATTTGTACGAGGCTACTCCGTGTTCATCGCAGGTTAAACGACCCCATTTCGACGTGACAATTTGCCGACAAAGGAAAGTGTCAGCCATGCGTATCTCGATGGAAAGGAGGCGCGAAGATCATCTGTGCATCTGCGCTGTTCGTGTCTTTGCTTTGCTCGCCATGCCTCCGCGAAAGGATAATGAGACACTAGACGATCGTTGTCATTCGGTAATCTCCGTACGTTACCCCAAACTCCGTCCAAGTGGTGGGCATGGCGGGCGGAGAGCAGAGAGTAAGCCACAAGTCGCGTGACTGTCGGGTAACGGGATTGGCAAAAAGGCCGGTCCGCTGCTGCGCACTAGCCACGTTCTCGGTGACACGGTCGCAATACATCGTGCAGAGCAGGACTCGGTACTCCGTAGGGAGGAGATCACTACCTGTTTGATGACTCATTGCCGCTGGGGAGCCCTCGACGAACATGTGGACCTGATGCAGAATATGAGATGAGGGCATTGATCGGCAAATTAGCCCGGGGACCATGCTGTTATGTTCATACAGCCAGCGACGATGCCCTTGCTGGGGGGAAACATTGCAATAGCGCAGCTTTGACTCGTTACTCGTATGTTTTGTGCACGGGTAAGTGCTTCACCACCACCAGTCTTGCACGGCATGCTTCATTCGGCGGATGAGAATATTCATGGCAGTTCTGACCGCCGGATTAGAACCACAACAGCCGGATCCGAGACCGGATTATCGACGCCCCCGCCAGGCTCGTTGCTCTTGGCGAGATCGTGATGCTTGCGAGGTCAATGGACCCTTTTCAACTCCGTTGCTTTATACTTCCTAGTGGCTGCGGAATCTTCCGGCGGCAGTCACGTCGGCAGCGGCAGCAGTCGCCATTCGCTGGTGTCGCCAAATCACATGATGCTCTATCGATGCACCCAAGTCGCTGTAAAAGCTGAGCCAAAATTTAGTGCAGCCTATGACGCTTGGTTTCGTCTTTGGATCCGTCTTGCACTCGCACTTTGAAGCAGACGCGAGGACCGACGCACCGAAACGGGCGCCAAACATGCCCGCTTTGGGAATGGTCTTGTTGCTTCTTCTTTTCCCTTCCCGAAGTGCCGCGGAGTCATCATGCGGCTCTACATCTTGGTTGTGACGGTGTGAGAAACCTCCATGAGAAGTTGATTTTTCCCCATTCCCCTATGCAAATGCAGAAGGCGTCCTTTGGTGTACTGAAGCAAGGTCTTGATGGGCGCGGCATCAATAAGTTTCAATGTGAGCGGAGTGTAACACAAAATCTTACGTGGGCGATGCCAGGCGGCACCTGAGACATCAAAGAACAACGAGCGGTCTTCCGTCGCATGCGGTGGCTGTGGCACGGTGACAGCCTGGCACGTTGCCCGTGTTTGCTATCTTGGACTCACGCACAGTCGAAACACATTGCATTGCCAACTCAAGGTCGCAAGTGAAGCACTCAATTGACTCAATGCATTTGAGACTTAGCGCTTCGCTCGTGCTGCAGTTATTATCTCCTTGGGCCGACGAACCGGGGGGTATGGAGAGGATATTTTCATTCGCGCGGAGCATGATGACTCTTACGACGCATCTCGGAGATACTAGGTGCTGGCCTGACAAGCCTCCACTGTCCGCGCGTAGGCTCGCTTTCATTGGCATTTGTCGACAACTCCGACACAAGCACTCGGTGTTACGAGTGGGTCCGTCTTGTCTCAGCGAGAGCAGGAGGAGTCATCATGCTCAGCCCTACTGCCGTTTAGGGCGTCCGGTCGGGGCTTGGGAGATGTCGCTTTCGGCACCGTCGTGCAGTCCGACCGACAAGACCCTGCTAGAGGGAAGGGGAAAAAATGACGCGACAACAAACTCTTGAAAAAAAAGAAAGGCTAGCACGCGATACTGGAAGACGGGAACGGCAACCCCCCGGCAAAGGGTACTCAAAGCAAGAAAAAGAGAATGGGAACGGCAATCGGGACACGCAACGAAGAAACAAACATCATGCAGGTATGAAGGCTGGGCTTACGCGCACGATGCATACGAAGCCGCCCAGGGGCCAAGTAATTACCCTTGAAAAGTCACAACGTTTTGTCGGAGTTTTGATGACGCCTTTCAAATGACAAACCGATGGGCGAAACGGGGTTTCACGGTCACGCACAGGAGATGACGGAATGACAACAAGACAGAAGCTAGTGAATTTAGCTGGAAGCGGAACATGGAGTTAAGGGCGGCCGCTGCTGAGAAATGAACAGAATGCAATGGAATTGAGCGACAGCCGGGCATAGGCGGACATAGAGCCAGGCGGTTTCTAATCCGCACCAGCAGCTGTTGCGGAGAGAAAAGAAGGGACGTTGGGTGTGGATTAATCAGGACACCGTTGCACCGGGATCGTCTAGCAGCGAGATTGATTAGGAATCCTCCAGTGCTATTATTCTTTGTCTCCGGCCCTGGCAGGTTCGGAGACCCGAGAGCCATCGGATAACGCCATGAGAATGCGGGCATGATTGCACTGTAAAAGGGGACCTGGGGGGATGCGCACGTTGCATGTGAGTGACTGTTTGACCTAGACGGAGTCATCAAGCGAGAGCGCGGAGCGAGTTTGGGGGGATCAGCAAAATGTACCTTTTCGCATCGAAATACCCGTTGGAGTGCCTGATGCTACTGCAATCCGGCAGGTACCTGATTCGGCCTCTGGGACGGGCCCAGTGCTCAATGCTCATGATGGCTCATGCTGTCCGCGGGTTTGTCAGGTCGGCTTTTAGTCAGCGGGTAAAGCGGAATGTCCACGGCTCGCCTTTTCGAGTCACCAAAAGTAATAGCGAAACGCGCCCTTTTTTCCCTGGCGCTGTCCTCACACCCCCCCTGGCCCCACCCCACCCTCCATCGTACCGGGTTGCCGTCGGGGCCGCGGTCACAAAGTCCGCTTACATGCGCGCGTCGTCGTCGGCCTCGTAGTCGTTCCCGCCTAACGACCTTGGAACCCGGATGTCGATAAGTATCTCGTCTTCGCCCACCCCTGGGATACGAGATTCTGGAGAAGATCCGAGACATCAATGCATTCACATCAGAGAAGAGTCACATTTTTTGCAAACCTCAGCAAAAGATTATTCCTGCAAGCCCCAAACGCAAATCGACCCAACCGGTGAATATTCGCAAGCACATCATTTGCCTAGTCGCTCTCATCACCGCCTCAAAGAGCACGCACAGCAGCAGCCTTGTTTCGACTGACCCCTGCAACGGCCTACGCGTGGAGCATCCGCAACTGGGTCCCTGAGTCACCACCCCAAATATTACCAATTAAATACTTTCGATCCATTAAATAAGATCCCTGCCTTCCGCTATTTATCTCAACATGTCTACCGCGGCAGTTGCACAACCTCGTCACCCCATCTCTTCAGCTTCACCTTTCAGTCGTATTCGATCTGCTCCCAAGAAAGACATGTCCATCACGCAAACCTACTATTTGGCTCACAAGGCCCGGGCAAAGCTCTCTCGCGAGGCAGCCCAATCCGACCACAATCTCCGTCTCCTCGTTGGTCACGCCAACCTGCTCGACTCGCTTATGCTCGAACTCGCCGATGCTGAGCGTGAGCAAGAACGCTGGTTCAACCAGTCTGTTCGCGGTGCCAAGTCGAGCAAGAAGACTGCCGAGCGCCGCGTCCAATGGGCCGACAAGATCGTTGAGGAGCCAGAAGAAGAGCAATACAGCTCATCCAGCTCTGACTCCGACTCCGACTCAGATCTTGACGAGGAAGACATCACAATGGCCAACAGCAGCCCTGTGCCTGCACGCAGAACAACTACCACCACCGTCACCGCTGTCGATCAACAAGACGACGACATGATGGGCGAGGACGATCTAGAGGAGGACTACGCACAGCTCGAGCTGGTCCGAACACCGTCTCACTCCAGTTCACCACCTGATCTCATCGACAACGACTCGGAGTCGTCAGACGACGAATCAATGCCGTCGTCACCCGTCGATGCCACGCTAGAGTACAATGAAAAAGAAGCTAAAGATCAACACGAGGACGACTTGCACAACGAGTACTATGTCTCTCGGCGGACGCCTGCCGGGTTGGTCACTGCCATTTCGGTATACTAGAATTTGTCGTCATTCTCGACTCCTACACGATCTGGCGTTTTCATTTTTTCTCAGCATTGGCATAGCGAGGCTTTGGTTCACAAGATACCCAATTTGCGTGCGTTGAACATATTCATGGTGGCATTTATTACGATTTTCTTCATCACGTCTTGTAATCACAAGTTCAGGAAACTCTCACCACTCCAATCAAAGGTTACGGGTGAGGAATGCCCTGAAAAAAAAAAGATAATACTAGATACATAGATCAATTTGTGGCACAAATCAAAACTACCATGACAAAATCATTGCAATCAGCTCTCGGTGACTCATGTCCTGTAATCGCGTCGCCCTAATGGCTGTAGAACAAGGTAGGGGTAAGGATTGAAAAAAACCGGGGCGATGTCGGCAGCCGGCATGAATCATGGCCGAGAAACTGCCTGGACGCATCGACGAGATGTGAACAATGTGCCCCACACCCCCTCGGCATCTCGGACTTTGCTGCCTTGTCTCCTTGTCGCCGTTGATTCATCAGCAATGCGTGCCAGCCAGCTTGCGTGCTCAACTTCGCAGCGCACCCCCCGCGATCACAAATCCAAAAGCCGAGCCAAGCTTTGTCATCTTGCCAAACTCTAAAAATCCCCCGGAGAATGCCATCATTAGTGACGTGCTCGAAGCGACATCACGTCACGAGAGCACGAACACCGCAATGCAAGGGCGAGAGGGCGAATGTCGAAATCCGTCCTCCTGCAGGTTTGCTTCGCCGTGATGACTGCATGTGTGCGGTGCTGCATTGGGGCTTTGTTCGAGATGCACACCCAAGTACGGAGTATTAGGATCTGAGACGCAATGTTCACGTTCGTCAGCTGCAAACGACACACCGCCCCCTTTGTTGTAGCGTCGCGCTGCACATAGTGCAAATACGCCCGACCGCTTCATGCCTCCTCCACCCTCTTTGGTCGTCTATGCTTGCCAAGATGCAATTGCTTAGCTTTCTTCTGATTTTGTTCTTGACTGATTTTTCCTGGAGGCGTTTAGTTTCAATTGCGTGCGCACAAGTTCCAGTGCTTCACAATTCACTTTCTCCGGCTTGTGCGTGTACTGTAGGTTTTCTTCTTCCATTGCCTGCTGCATGATGTGCTGCCAAAACCAGTTCCCTGTCAGCGCAGTAGTGGAGGCGGAGGAGGTCTGCAAACAATCTTTTCAGCGAACCCGCTTCCGAACTGAGGTGTTGACCGGGTGGTGCCTGGCTCCATACCAGCGTCGGTCTACTCATCACGCTCTCGCCGGCCATGGACTGCATGCTTGCTTGCCGGACATCTCCACGCAAAGCTCGAGCCTTCTTCCATCCGTGAACGCTTCCCACGAGATGCGCCCACAGCTCACGACATTGGCCGCAGGGCCTGCCTTGGCTGCTCCACCTCTCATTCCGTTCCTCACCGCCGCTCGGGCAGTTCACTCGCAGGCCTGCGTGGCATGGATGCCTCCCTCCCTGCAGATAGGAAGATGACATGTCTTGGCGGAATCGACAGGCACTGCCGTGCGCTATTCACCGTGGGAAAGGGGAGTGTTCATCGTGAATTGTGACTCAGGCCGGAGCCGTGCCCATCTTGGCCAACCAAATAAGGTGCAACTTGTTCAAGCCCCTCTGGGCATTGAAGGGACGAGCTTTGGTCTTGATATGTTAGTACTGCCTTTTGTGTCTGCCTAGTATAGCTGTACTATTACGCCTCACATGTTGTCGCCTCGGCCCTGCCCTTGACCTTCAATTTGATTAAATGATGGAGTAGAATCACGATGGCTGCCTATGATAGCCACTGTGTCAATGAAAAAGCACGACTAGCACACTGCCTGCCAACACAAGCCTGAGCGGAGAAGAGGGCATAGTTCATCTTGATGTGTGGTCCGAAATTTGTGCTCTGAATCGAAGGCATTTGATTGACTGACCGGCAAAGTCTATTATGATGCTACTAGAAGCTACATGTAGGCTGATTGGTCGTGGGAAAATCACTCACATGCCCCTCATTCCGCGTTCAAGAGTATCCATGCCCATATGTCAAGATGTGGTTCGAACAATGGCATGACATGATTGTTCGCGTATCTCCCAGACCCTTATCCTTTGATTGACGACTTTGCGGTATCACTGTATGAACAGTCGGCGCCGATCCAGCCGTTGTGATTTCTAAAGGGGCCGATGAGACTCTACCGCTTGGCACCTCACTAGGAGGTGTGAATGCAATGGTCAACGGATGACGTCCCAGAAGAGCAAGTTGATCATCGCGATGAATTTGATCAGCGTCGTCGTCTCCAAATTGCTGCGAATCCATCACTCATCGACTACCTTCCGGGCCCGGCGATTCATGCCAGACTACTGCATGTCAGTAAAGACGTTGTAGTGCGTGCAGCATCACCTTTTTACTCATCCAAGACTATGGCTCAGTGGAACTTTTGAAAAGACTCTTGGGCAATACATTGGCACCGTGGTGCTGCCTCGCAGTCGCAGCATGGTGTCTGCGCTGAGACCTCGCTGAGGACCCCACCAAACACGTGCGACGTCACTGTGGACATTTTTGGCCGTTCCAGCTTTTGAGCTTCAGCTCCAAAAACGCCGTTTATGACGATAGACTTGAACAACGAAGAAATACGCGGCCGCCAGATGCGATCCTTTACGAGGCACGTATCTCAGCGACGAGAGTGGGCACCTCATCTGAAGGCCTGTAGCAATTGTCGCCGCCTGCTACAACGTCGATCGTTTGCTACGTCAATACCACCGAAGCCTCCTGCCTCCGGCATCGCTCAGATCTCATCGAGGCAACTTCTTTCTGTTTCTGGCCCCGAGGCAGCAAAATTCTTGCAAGGTATCATTACGGCCAGTGTCATCAACGCGGATGGACTGCCGCGCACTGATGCCTTCTACGCGGGACTGCTCAACGCCACTGGACGAGTTGTGCATGATATCTTTGTGTACCCGATCCAGGGAGGGATTTTGCCACCTGTGCAAGAAGATGGTTTTCTCATAGAGGCAGACGCCACGCAGATGGCTCGGTTCGCAAAGCACATCAAACGATACAAGCTGCGAGCCAAGGTGACGGTGCGCACCATCTCGGACGAGGAGGCATCCATCTGGCACGCCTGGGATGAATCGTCTTTACCGGCTCTATGTTCCTCAAAGTCAATGATGGTATTAAACGATCCTCGAGCTCCAGGACTGGGCTGTCGAGTCGTACAATTGAACAGCAAGAAGCCAGAAGTCAGTCTCGAGACTAGCACTGAGGTTGCCTACACGATTCGGCGGTATCTGCACGGCGTGCCCGAAGGGCAGGACGAAATTCTGCGCGAGCAGGCTCTCCCACTCGAGAGCAACATGGAGCTCATGAACGGGGTTGACTTCCACAAGGGCTGTTATGTGGGACAAGAGCTCACGATTCGCACCAAACATCGCGGCGTGGTGCGAAAGCGCATCTTGCCGTGCATCATCTACGACAGGGACAAGGCACCTCCCCATTCGCTCACATACAAGGCTGAATGTGATGACCCGGAGCGGATCACAGCGGATATGATCCCTGCTGAAACAAGCGTGGGACGTTTTGATAAGAAGAGTCGCAGCGCTGGCAAGTGGCTCAAGGGTGTAGGCAACATTGGACTGGGACTGTGTCGTTTGGAGATCATGACGGATCTCACCCTCCCCGGTGAGCAGGCCGCGGCCACCTATAACCCAGACGACGAATTCGTACTCCGATGGGGCGAGGAGGAGGATCAGAGCACTGTGAAGATTAAAGCCTTTGTGCCACAGTGGATGCGAGAGGGACTGCGCGCGAAGTAGATTGCATGGCAAGTGCACAACATGGCATTCAATCGAAGGATTCGTCTTGTTTCAGTTCGCCGGACCCCCGTGGAGTGGATGCGGCGTGGCTGGGTTGGACTCGTTTTTTTTCCCCAATGCAAGCTGCTGGAATGTCAGCTCCGGCGGCGTGTTCAAAGGCTGACATGAAGCTGAAATGACTGGTCAACTCGGATTGTGTTCAAATTGCCATCGAGGTATCGAAATATGGGGCACGGCGTTTGGAGCACCGAGCACCGATACAGAGTCGACGATCACATGCTGTGTCTCAGTACGAGGCGCAGCACAGTGTTAGAGCAACCTACTGACTGAAAAGGTGTTCTCCTTGGCTTCGTCCAGGGCCGGGGCGAATGAGATTGGCTGGCGTCGTACTCCGTAAGTATGCATGTGAGATCTTGGCGTCTCATCCGCAAGCTGATCCATTCCATTGCGAAACTCACCCAACCGCTGTCATTTCTCGGGCAACGCCGCTGCGGGCCGCCCGCCACTGGGAGAGAGAATCGACACGGCATATTCTGTACATGACAGTGTGTTTGTGTAATCGTCGAGACGCTAGCTGGGCACTCGTACTCGGTAGTTGAGACAGAGAGACAAAGGAATTCGGGAAACGTATCATGAGTCGAGAAGCAAAACCATGTTCCGCTGGAGGTTTGCCTCGTGCGATGTGGCGTCGCGAGGCTGGCTGATGTCTGCGCTTACAGTACATGATGCAGAGCCAACCGAGTGCAGACCAACCGCGACGGCAAACGGCCAAGGCGCTGCTTCCAATCGCACACGCCACGTCGGGCAGGAACAGCCAGCTCTTCAGACTTTTCGAAAGCCTCATCCTGCAAAGAGTGGTATCATCGTCGCCTCGTGGCAGGACTCTGCTGCCACTATCTCTTTCCCACGCAGCATGCTTCAGCCTCACCGTCAATCTCTGACCTCCCTTTTTCACTTGAGGCACTTTAGGTTTGCCCTTCGGATTTTGATGGTCGGCTGATAAGCCATCGCACACAAGAGGGCTGTACCGTCTCACTCGATCAGCTTACTTCTTGCCCTACAGGATACTCGACCGAGTATTTTTATACCGTCAGCCGCCCCCTTGTTTGTTGCAGCCGGGGTATGCCCTCATAAGGCGTTCTCGGTCGCGCCAAATCACCCCGACTCATATTGTCCTTGTCTTGTCTTCGATACAGCCAGCTTTCTTGCTGGCCGAGGCACACTTTCCAATTCTAACGGCGGCGAAATCGGCAGCGCCAAGTAAAGGCGGCCTCGACGTCGTATGCCAAACTTCCCCTCAATCGCGAACATGGCTGCCAAGTGTAGCGAGGCTCAGTACCACAAGAAGCGTCTTATGGTACTATGCGACGGAACGTGGATGAATAGCAACAACGGTTATGATAAGCAGACACGCAAGCTGCAGGACCCCTCCAATGTCACACGCATCTCTCGCTGTTTAAAACCTCGGTGCAAGGACGGCACACTGCAAATCATATCCTATCACTCCGGAGTCGGGACTGGCAGCAATCTCCTCGATCGCTTCACGGGCGGGGTCTTTGGCCATGGCTTGGCCGAGGTTTGTGTCATGTCAAGACACCTTGAGCGCCATCCGCCATCTGCTAACACCTTCTCGATAGCGTGTACGCGAAGCTTACGCCTATCTGTGCGCCAACTACTCAGACGGAGATGAGATCTTTCTCCTTGGCTTCTCGCGAGGCGCCTTCACAGTCAGATCTGTGGCCGGCATGGTTGGGCAACTTGGTCTGCTGACCAGGGAGGGCATCGAAGACTTCTATCCCATCTTCAAAGACATGCAGAATCGGCATAATCCAGGCTACCGCGACCCTTTCCCAGACAAACCCTTCAAGGATGGGGAAAAGCCCAAGGATGCGGATGGTTACCGAAGAAAACTTGTGAAATTGGGTCTCACCCGCGTGAATCAAGGCAAAACTGGCCAAGGTCCGCCCATCAAAATCAAAGCTGTCTGTGTTTGGGATACCGTCGGATCTCTTGGCATACCCACCAATGGATGGTTGGAGAGGATAGGCATTCGGCCGAATAATGACGAATAAGTCTCTCCTCCCTTGCTCTCACGTCCACGAGATTGTCCTCGACGTGGCTTTTGAATAAATAATCGAAAGTACTGACCTCCTATGCACGTTTAAGTGGCACGACACGGCTCTATCGAATTGCATCGAAAATGCTTTCCAGGCCCTTGCTCTTGACGAAACGCGAGCGCCTTTCAGTCCAGCCGTCTGGGAGCTTAACAGTAATGGCCCAGGTGCCACCAATCTGCGGCAAGTCTGGTTTCCCGGGAACCATGGCAATTGTGGAGGCGGATGGGATGACCAAGGTGTTGCCAACAGCACGCTGGCTTGTATGTTTTCTCGCACAGATTGGACCCTATTGCTCGAGCGTGGCAGGCCGGAAAAAGCTAACTGAAAGGTTGTTCAGGGATGATGGATCAGATGGCGCCCCTCGGCGTGGAGTTCGACAAGCCCTCCCTCCAGCGCGTGGTGAATCAGACCAAAGACTTTTACAAACAGCCGCAAGAGAAGAGCATCATCTCTTTGAAGCGCAAAAAATCGCGGTGGGCAGTTGACGAGATACAACGAGGCAACCAACCCCTACGTCCGTGGGCTTTGGGGGCCATTCAGAGCCAAAGGTCACCTGTGTATGTCTTATCAGGGCCCAAAGCCAGGACGCCGGGCATGTATAAGCAGGTAGACCCTGTGACGTCGCAGCCCACAGATCAATATCTTCAAGGCACCAACGAGAGCATTCACAGCTCTGTGCGGGTGCGTCTGGCCTGTGAGGGTCTGGGACTAGACGACAAAAAAATCTGGACATGTGAAGCACTGTCGCATTGGCGTTTGGAACGGGAGGAGCCTATTCAAGGGGGCCTCGCAAAGTCGGATGGTGATGCATACAAGCATTCCCACGGGGAGTGGAAGTGGACATACACGGGAAATCAAGACAATGCGCCCACTCAAAAGGTCATGCAGGAAGAAGGTCTAGGTGAATATGAGAGTTTTCTGCTGGACGAGACGCACGGCAAGCCGGACGTCTACGGGTTTGCGGAAAGCGCCGACGGAAGCAGCAGGTCAATAGTGGCTACGCAGCATTCGACTCATACGAGATCGTGGCTGGATATGAAGGTTGACTGATCAGGCGGCAAGGCAAAGAGAGAAGAGGAGACGTTGTCGATGATGCCACAGATGGTGACGGACATTGCTGTGCTGAGCTTGCGGGGGGTGCTTTTCGTTGGCGGATTGTAATGCTAGAAGTGTGCCACACATATCCTATTTTGTATTTGCCTACAGAGCAAAGTATCTTGAATGTGAAGCTGCTCGCTGAGTGAATGGATTATATAGTGGCTCTTTGAAGGCTTGGGCGCCCTACGCAGCAAACGATTCAAGCCTTGACGTTGAAGATGTAGGAGATGCCGAGGTGGTGGAGAGTGAGTGGTGTGGTCACTGGTGGGTTGGAGGTGGGGCTCAGTCTGGTTGGTTGACAGCTTTGAAAAAAAAATAACCCGTCGGTAAATCGTCTTGAGAGAGGTTACAAACTTGCGGTTTGCTCCGAGAGCAAAACGACACACACGACCACACAGAAACACGGATCACATTCACGTTCCCAACGGTGTCGCAATCCAGCTTGCGCAGCCATATACACTAGTCCCTTGGCCACTTCTCCGTTCGAGCCCTCGGGAGAAGCATCTCAACACGACCGTGACGAGATCCCACGCGTACCATGAGCGAAGAGACGAGAACCCTGGCGCTGCACGCGCGCTCCCTGGCCGAACAAGGCACCGATCTCTACGTCCTGCTGGGCGTGGACGCCCTCACATCCAAAGAGGACATACACCGCGCATGGCGCAAGAGCTCCCTGCGCTACCACCCCGACAAGGCGGGCGAGGCGTTCGACGCGGAGAAATGGGAGCTGTTTGAGCGCGCGAGGGATATCTTGTCGGATGGGGACGCCAGGACCGTGTACGACGCGGGGTGGAGGGCGAAGGAGGCGCGGAGGCTGGAGCGCGAGGCCATGGACCGCGAGGGGAGGTTGTTCGCCGAGGATTTGGAGGCGCGGGAGGCGAAAGCGCGGGGGGAGCATGCGGAGAAGGTGAGGAGGGAGGCGCTGGCGCTGGCGAGGGAGAGGGAGCGGCTGGCGGAGGTGCAGGCGTTGAGGGAGCAGGAGGAGAAGAGGAGGGTGGAGGCGGAGCAGGAGATGGATGATCTGGCTGAGGCGAGGAGGAGGGTGAGGATGAGGAGGGATGAGAAGACGAGGAGGAGAGAGGCGGAGGTGAGGGCAAGGGAGGTTGGCGGGGGGGTGGCGAATGGCGCGGTGGATGTGCCGGGGGATTATGTTGCGAGGGAAGGCGGCAAGATGTATTGGCAGTTGGTGTGTGATAAGTTGAGGGCGGTGCAGATGGTGAGGAATCTGCGGGCGGGAGGGGAGGATGAGTTGGACGAGGTGCGATGTCGCGAGGCGGAAGAGAGGCTCGGCGAGGTGAGGCAGAGCATCTACGAGGCTGAGGTGCAGTACCGCCAGGAAGCGCCGGCTTGTTGAGAAGATGGGGACGAGAGAAGAGGGAGAAGCATTCGCTTTTGGTGGTTGGAGGCACAAGGCCAGTGTCGATGCTGGAAAGACTCGGGGACGTCACTTTGTCAGACATGAAACTGACTACGCTTTTGGTGAGCTCGACCTGCCCAGCTTGACCAGCACAGCTCGACCTGCTCAGCTCGACCTGCCCTTTCTTTGTCCCGTCTCTGTCTTCCGCTCGCAACTCACAATTCGTCTTCTAGACCTTCCATCTCTGACAGCGCTTGGCGAGCCTTGAATTCCGTCACATCCATTTGTCCCTCTTCCTCCTTTCACGAAATGGCAGCGTCCTCTCTGTCTACGCCTGCAGCTTCAGGACGCGGATCGCATTGGACCCCATGATGGCCTTGGCTTCGGCCGAGCCCTCGCCTACGGCCTTGGCCACGGCCTGGGCGTTCAGGCTGACGCTCTCCCATTGGCCCTGCTCGTCGGTGGTGATGGGGGGGAAGAAGGGATGGTCGGTGCCGAACATGAGCCTCTCGGAGCCGCTGGCGTCGATGGCGGCCCTGAGCCCTACCTCGGAGTAGATGACGGCGTCGAGGTATATCTGCTCCTTGAGGACCTGCCAGACGGTGCGGCGGTCTCTGCCGACCTTGCCCTCGGCGACGAGCTGGCCGTCGTGGAGGATGCAGCTCTCTATCCTGCCAGCCAAGAAAGGCAGCGTGCCGCCGCTGTGGGCGAGGAGCATGCGCAGACGGCGGACCTTGTCAAAGACGCCGGCGAGGTACATGCGAGCGACGGCGATGGTGGTCTCGAGGGGGAAGCCCAGGGCGAGCGGCAGGACGTGTCCGTACTCGCCGGCGCGCGGGCCCCAGACCTGGTTCGGCAGGCCGTAGTGAGGGTGCAGGAAGACGGTCAGGTCGGCGTCGGCGATGGCCGCGAAGATGGGCAGCAGGTCCGGGTCGTCCAGCCCCTTGCCCAGGCCGGACGTGCCGAGGATGATGCCGCGACAGTACTTGAGCCCGGTGAGGTGGACGATGGACGCGCGCAGCGTCTCGAGCGGCGCCGTGAGCGGCAGGGTGGCGAAGAAGAACAGACGGCCGTGGTGCTGGCCGCACATGTCGGAGAAGGCGGCGTTGACCGACTCGGCCATGGGGCCGGACTGGTCGGCATCGACAAAGTCCAGCCACGGGTTCGCCAGAGAAATGACGGACACGTCGATGTGGTGCGTGTCCATGAAGTGGATTTTCTGGTCGAGCGAGGCAAAGTGCGTGGTGAGCGGACGGCCGGGGGGCTTGGCCGAGGAGTCGTTGAGGGCTCTCTGCAGGTCGGCCAACTCGGAGTCGAGCAGGATGAGGCGCGGCTCGGGACTCTGGGGGAAGCGACGGACGAGGGGGATGGTGGTCCGCGACTCGAGCATCTTGATGTACTGCGGCGGGTACATGTGGGTGTGGATGTCGACGACGGTCATGGCGGCCGGAGCGCTCGCCATGGTGGTGGTGGTGGAGGAGGAGGAGGAGGAAGAGCAGGAGGAGGAGCAGGAGG
>JARJUA010000234.1:0-114551 GCA_030787035.1 Aschersonia sp. MBC 877
GGGGGGGGGGGGGGTTCGCGTCAACCCCCCTGATCAAGCTCGATATATAGGCCCATTGTTTCAGCGTCAGCCGGCCCGTAACCACCAGATATCAAACTGACGTGGAGTCGGTAGGACAGGGGGCCTTGACCTCTCTCTCTTCCTCAACGGCCGACCGCAAAAGAAGCGAAACCCTTCTTCCTTCGCATGTATGACTGCAGGCTCACCTTGAACCACATCGACCCTTTTCGTCTTTTCTCTCTTTCTTTCTTCTTCCCCTTTTGCTTCTTTCCACCGGACGCTTTTCATTCTTCTCCTAGTCGTCGCAGCGCTGTTTGCTCGCGCATGCACCTCACTGACCCCTTGTTCTTTGCTTTCTTTGCCTTCCCGTGCAGACATCGCATCAGTCTCCCACTTTTGTCACCAGCCGAGAACCATTTGTCACCTATACGCACTCCCCCACAGGTTGCTGCCTTGTCCGCTCGCTCGCTTGCTGGCTCGCCCGCCCGGCATTAGCCCTCGATATCACCAACCCCGTGCCGCCTTTGCGCAATCTCCGCCGCCCGCGCCTCAATACCACCAGGACGCTGGGTGTGCTTTCTTCGCGAGGACAGCTATGGCTTCAATCATCGGGTAAGTTGTCTCTCTCTCACCATCAGTCCGCCGTAAAGCACCGCCACGCGCAAATGCAGACGGGTTACCGCCTCAGGCGCAAGGACAGACAAAATAAAGAAGACCACTCCTTATTCCCATCTTTTGCTCATATCAAGGGTCACCCCCCGACCCCCCGCCTTTTCCCTAGGAAACTCATCCCCCTCATCATCGCCATCACCATCGTCTCGGCAATCGGATGGGTCCTCTACCAAGTTTACGACTCCGTCACCAAAATTCGAGACACGGCGTCCGAGCGCATGGGCAAGAACCATGTCGTCTTCACAAAGGACGGCGTCCGCGTCGGCGTCAAGCACGTCCAAAACGAAAACTACGTTGACAAGACGCAGAGCTGGGTCGTCAAGGCCTGGAATCTGGGACAGCCCAAAGCTGATGCAGAGCTGTATGTTGCTTCCCCTTGACGCTGCGACGTCGCAGAGACTGACTTCTCTGCGTGCTTGACTGTTGGGCTCTTGAAGACAAAAGAGGAAGTGAGTCGCTGGGCGTCATGGCCTCAGATGCGAGGCCCAAAAAAAAAAGAGATCAATACAATGTCTTCTTTCTTGCAGCTTTTCATCCATAACACAACTCCGTACCTATTAGCACAAGTCTGCCTGCTTCGGTGGCAGGTGGGATATGCAGGTTCCACAACCTGCAGAGGCAGGGGTGGTTTTCGGTCTCCTTCTTCTTCTTATCTTTTTTTGCTTTTTACTTGGCCCGTCTTTACGCTTTTGCCGCATGGTGTCTCGCGCTTTGCTCTAGATGAATGGATGACGGCATGTTCTCTATCAGTTTCGAATTCAAGTAAGTGGAAGGATGGACCGCATACAAATGATCAAAAGTTCGTGCCATCTGTGCTGGAACGGGCGTTCGCAAGCAGGATGGGATTCGGCAAATATGTATTCATAGCGTCATTATGTGGTCACATTTGTATGTTTCAAATTTCGATACGTCGGTCATACACAACATACAGATTATGTACATGCAATGCCGCAAGAGGCCACGCACCAACCTCAAGCGCCCTCCATCGTAATATACCTTCATGTCCAAAAATCGATGTTCAATACCCGAGACGCTGATGATATCTTTCGTGTAACATTGTGCACAGCCTCAATAATCAAATATGCTTGATGACTGTGATGTCTGTCGAGGACAAGTAACCTCCGATATTGCAGAGCAAATGTTGCACATCGACATATTGCCATCATCATAAGTGCCACGCTGTACTCCTTAGACCTCGGGGACACATGTTCCATCAGGTCAAGCCGTGTATGATGACTACGGCAAAGAAGAAGACAAAGTAGCCTGCCATTATGATTTCATATGGCAGTAGTCGTAACATGCTGAAACTCGAGCCAATTCTTCGTTATCCGTTCGTCCATATTATTGTCAGAAGTATTTATGGTCATCGTCAGAATGTCAGCAGCTTCCTGATCCAATTTTTCTTTCTCATCCGTCTCGGACTGAGGGACCAAAGGGTTGGCGAGAAAGCTTGGTGTTGGCCGCGGCAGCTTCGAGGACAATTGTCGCTCAAAATCGTGAGTCAACGGGAACGGCCTCGCAATCATGCCATCTCTGCAGATGAGCATGGAGGGGATGCGAATGTTCAACTGTCACGAGTTAGTTGGCGAAGCTTTTTGACGGTGCACCGGACAAGCAGGCGAGGCCAAATCAAACGTACCTGAGTGAGCAACAAAGCATAACGAACGCCGAGCTGAGTCCCTATATACTGAAGTCGGCCGCGGACCCATGATCGCTGAGAGTCAGTCAAGTAGTCCAGGGAGTGTATGAAGGCGAGCGGCCAGGTCATGAAATATCCGGACAGTCCTTTTGAAGAATCATCTTCTCCGCAAGCAAAGGTTGATAGGTTCGCCCTTTCAAGAAGATCCTTGCGTTTGCAAAACCACCCTAGCTGGTATGGTACGGACGAGATGACATCTGTGACAATGTCTACCGATGTTCGTGCAGCATTGGCATACTCGGGAGTGGTCCTGTAGTCTACTGGGGCACACACCCAAGCGGCGCATCGAACAATAATAGAGTTGAGAATGATCCTCGCGCAGCGCAACATGTTCCAGATGGTAGCAACCCAGAGATCGTTGTACACGTCCACCCTACCCGGATAGACTTCGGCCTTGGTGTAATCCCCGTTGGGTACGTTGTCTTCCCACGTAGCAGTTTTGCACTGGAAATAATCAGGAAGGTTCCTGCACCAGCTGGCGCACGCCTGATCTTGGGCCTGACAACGCCGAATCATGTCGATGACGATTTCCATGTTGTGTCCGCTCCGTGGAACAGTGGTCAGCAATCGGTTCGCCTCTGCTCTCAACTCTCCAACCTTGATGCAGAGTCGCTGACATTCCGATGCGTGTCTATCTCTGACGGCATCTTCAATCCACCACGAGACGTCCATTCCCGGCGCTTTGGACGTGCTGAGGCTATGGATGATCTGTTTCAACCGTCAGCAGGGTGGTTCGAACGACATTATGACAGCATCAAAGAAAAAAATAGAAGGTGAGTCATGGGCATTGTGGGATCGTACCATTTGCGTGCGAACCGCAATAAACATATTGAGACCAACTTTTGTCCGAAGTTGCTTGCGACCGCGCGCTTTGGTCAGCTGGATTGCACCTTCGATATGTGAGCCCCAAGCGAGCATGCCCATAGTTTTTGCTGTGATATTCTCGAATAGACCAAGCAGCAACACAGCTGCAAGCGTTGCATCCTCTTTCGCAACGTCGGGATCACGCAGCGCGGCAAAGGTCGTTGACAGCGCTTTGGTATATTTACCAAGCGCCTGCTTTTCGAAATGATTTCGATTGCCCACCCCGTTGTTCAACGATGCCAAGGCGCAGGCCTCGAAGGCATATTTGTAGTGTGTGGGCACCTTGTCGGCTTTCAAAAGCGGTACCACAAACTCCATGAATCCTACTAGGCTGCCATGTCGGGGAACGAGAACATAGTTGGAAATGAAATGACAAGCTGCTTGGTCTTCCAGAGGAAGCTGTGGGGCAGATCCTACACGAGACAACTGCGCCTTTGGTGTTTTCGGTGATTGCGAAGCTCGAACATCGGACGAGGTTGACGAGACCGGTGAGGTTCCAGAGTCTGCGTCCCGCCCTTGTTTATGAGCAAGAGCCTTTTTCGTAGCTTTTCTTGCTCGCCTTTCCGTTGCTTGTGTCTCATTGCGGAACACTAAATCGAACTCATCTTTGTATCCAGGACATATTCTCCGGCTTTTCGCACATTGATTGCAGGTTGGCTTGGTTTCATCGCACTGCACAGATATGCGGTCAGATGATGAGCCGATCAAATTGACCGTTCGTCATTAGGATAGGAGCTTCTCACCTTGATGCGACGGGTCCTGCACATTTGACAGCCCCGTGAGGGCTTACCGCAATACACCATGGTTCCGAACGGGGCGGCAAAACGCCCAAGGGAGCAAGATTGCTTCCTTAGAACGAGACGAAACGACTGAGCGTTTTCCGAAGAGCAGATATTCTGTGGTGTTTGGCGATTACAGTATCATGGGCACCAAGAGTATATGTTGTCCAACTCCGTTGTCGAAGAGGTTATGGGTTTCGTGCGAGACGATGTGCATGGGCCGAATGGTGTATTTGTGTCCCGACATTCGTCAGTGGTGTGAGAGGAAAATGGGAAGAGGGGGGGCCAAAAAGCAAATGTCGTTTTGTGAAGTCGTCTTGAGTGGGATGGGAACCCCAGAGACGGAGCGAGAATCGATCAAAGTCAAGAGCCACACATGCAATTCCGAGCAAACCAAGTTCCGTTTTCCGCTTTGGTCAGGCCGGAGTTGACTGTTTAAACCAACGTTGTCGGCGAAACTAGAATGCGCACCGTGATGTTGGTCATGCGGAGGTCAATGACTACGTAGAGTCGGTTCCGTTGAGACTTGATGCGGTTCGAAGCGCACCAAGGTCCGATGACCAGATCGAACGGAAACAAGGTCCGAGGCAAAAGGAAAGGAAAGAAAAAAACTTGGTTGCGATTGGAGCTGCAGGCAGCGGGCGAGAGCAGGTCGACGTGCAGGATGAGGGCCGACTGAAGCAGTTTTAAGAAGTCCAAAGCGGGACTATGGGTTTAATGTCACTGTCAGTGGGCCTGGGGTCATTATAATGTATCTGGCTGAAGCAAGGTCTAGCGGTGCTCGAGATGTCCACGGTCGAGTTGGAGAAGGCGAGGGAGGGGGGTGGGATTTGCTCCCTCTCCACAGCCTGTCACAGCAAGCAGCTTCAAGAGACGCCTTGCCATCGGCGAAATAAAGTAGGACATGGGGGGGTGGGGGGTGCCTTCATTCTCTAGCGGCCCCAGTGAGCCAGGCATCGCAGCAGAGCAGCCGGAGGACGGCAAGACATACAGCCAATGAAACTAGACGAGCATCTTGAGCCGGCGGAGAAAGAGGAGGGGAAGGGGGGGGGGGGAGGCCAACATCTACGCGTACCTACCTGCCTTGGGTAGTGATCAAAAGGCCGAGCGGAAGGCGCGGGCGTGCATGCCCATTCAGTCGTGTGTGGGTGGGCTTTGGTGGAAAGTGGGGAGCGCAGGTCCGGCTGGGATGTCTGGGGCCGGTGGACAGGGAAGCAGGGAGGAGGGCAAGAGGGGCGCGCAGGCACAAACAAAACTTGACGAAAATCGGAAGAAATTGAATAAGCCCCGGGTATGCACATCGGAGGGAAGACAGTGACGGCATCATCACGGTGGCCGCATCTACCGTGGGCTTGTCAATACGATGCGGCCATGCAGCGTTGGTGATTGAATGGTAACCCAGCCGGCGCCAGGGCCACTCGCGGCGAGAGAATATCTGCATAAACTCCACTGTATGTAGTAGGTGTCGACCGCATCTGCATCTCATGTAAGGTAGGCATGTATGGAGCACCGGCAATGTATACAGTTCACCACGTTACCAGGTGGATGCGGGCTTCTGCGCGTCGCGCGTGTGTACGGAGTATGCGTTTGTGCGTGACCGCGGCATGGATGACCGATGTGGTATTCTCGTCCTCGACAGCGAGGCTCGGGCGTCTCTTACCCAGCAAGTTCGACGATAACGAGCCAAGTGAGATGAGGCCCGGCGCATGATGATATTCATAACGTCCAATATATACGGCCGATGAAGCAATGTTTTCCCTTCCCCAGGACAAAGACCGATAGTGTCATCAACGGTCGGGCCGAGAAGTCTTTCCTTAGACATCAGCCCCGTCAACCACGTTTTGTGCTCGCTATCCGGTGAAGTTCAGATGCCGGGAACTCGCACAGACACAGATCGCGATACACAACAATCCAGGAAGTAATGAAGCAGTACTGTGATTGCCCACCAATCTTGACCATCTCATACGAAGCAACCAAGTGCGCAATCTGGCGCCAAGAGCCCAGTGTCATATTTGATTGATATGCGGCCGTCGTCAGCGAGCAGGTATTAGTAAGTAGGACAACGTACCGCGCAGTCCTGAAATATACGTGCGCAAATCTCCCAGGCCAGCACAGGCCCGGGGGGGGACTCGATACCCTGCTGTCCCCTGTTCCTTGTTTCCGTTCTTACCCATTCTCTCGAGCATCGGGCCCTCCTTGTGGGAGTGCCAGATGAAGAAACGTTTGGGGCATTTGCGCATCCAGCAAGGGTGTGACGGATGAATTTGGCCTGGCGTCCCAAGAGCGACGACGGATGGATTGGTAAAAGCCGCCACGGGTACCGCGGAACATCCAGAGGGCCATGTTTGATGCATTGCTCCGTCTGTACCTTTCGTGCTAGTGTTGGTGCTCATGAAGTAACAGCCAGTCTAAAGGCAGCTAGCCAAGCCACGGCACCCCATTGCCACCGATAAATGCCGTATTATGTGCGCTCATTCTGCTCTTGACCCCTCCCCTCCCCCATCTGCTTCCTCCAGTTCTCCAGTTCGACTGAAGGGCCCCAGAGATCCAGTGTCTTCACTGGAATGTAACTCGTCGGGTGCTGCTGCTGCTGCTGCTGCTGCTGCTGCCGCTGAGCCGTGGATCTGGTTCGGTGCCAACCTCAAGGTACGTGCAACCAGGCAGCGGGCCGAGGTGATGCCATCGGAATTGCGGGCGACGGCGAAGACGGCAATGGCTAATGTCAAGAGAAGGGTGGGACACAAAAGGCCTGGCAACTGGACCCCGGGGGAGGTTTGGGTTCCCTTAGCCTCGACCAAGTGGGCTCGTGCAACCAAATCGACTGACGGTCAGAGTGTAGTTTGATGCAGCCTTACATCCAGAAGCCGGCCTGTCAACATGGCGAGTCCATGCCAAGATGCAGGAGGAGGGGGTATCTTCCTCATCTTGATCCGCACAGATGCACCATCGGGTAATAAACATTCACTGTAACCGACTGTAAGTCTGCGGCGTACCCGGTCTGTCCTGGGCCAAGCTGCAAATGACAACAGGTGCGCCCGCAACTAAATTGACAAAGTCACAACAACGTAAGCGCCCTGGTCTTTCCACTCAGCAGCAGCATGGGTGCGGGTACAACTTGGTTGCCCTTCAACCCTCGCCCGTTGCGCAAAAGGCGTTGACGAGCCTGGCAAAGACAAGATGCTTCCGGTGCCGCGAGACACTGTGGGGAACAGGTGTTCAGCGTTTCTGCAATCAAAACGACTAAACAAATCCGTTTCCGTAGTGGGATGCCTTCCGAACCTTCACTAGTCCGCTCTCTTTCTTGGCAAGTTTCCGAGCACCGAGAGTCCTCGATACTTCTCTGTTGGCGCGTTGACGTGCCCGAAATGAGTAGCCGGGATTTGCGTAAAACGAGACAGTCATTGTGGCCTGGTTGCCCGGTTGCCTCTCGTCAGTGATTTGCTGAGCATGAGTGTTATTAGTGCGAGTTGAATGGACGGAATGGTTGCCAGTAGTCGGAAGAGCTCTTTGAGCGTGCCCCATACCAAGAAACTTTGCCCAAACTCCACCCGAGATAACCACAGCCGCTTGGGAACCCACTTGTCTGCAGGGATTGACCAGCGCTGTAGAAAAGCGCAATGTGTTGTGGTCCGCATGAACTTTGGGACTTATTGGTGGTGTGGTCTATTACGTCCACACATACACCAGCGGCTTCGGAACGACAGCCGGGCAAAGGCAGCAGAGGTGTCTCGATGCAGATCACGGAGCCCACGAGACACAGATTGCTTGATGGGCCACCAAAGCATCCACGGAACGAACCCAAACCGAGCCGTCGCGAAGCCAGACAGACGACCTTGTTGGCAGCAGTTCCCAGCGACTTGGGGACTCACAACGCTCAACCAGCAGGGGTACTCATGGATCATCATCGGGACCTTGTTTTGCACAGAAGGGACATCCCGAATCAGCCAGGCTCGGCTGAGGCACGTCAATCTAAAGCGTAGATCGCAGGCGCACCGGGGTGTGCGGTGGTGTGTGCCGATTGCGACAATATTCAATCTTTGCAGGTCACCCTTGTTGAGAGACCAAGCCTCCAGGGTTACTTGGTTGATGTCGGAGAGATCATGCGCGGAAAACATCTCGATATCTCGTGCTCCGCTCATGGGCCGATCCTCCCGACCAAATGACTAACGGAGCAGGACGTTTGACTCTGACCAACCTGGGCTTGACCGTTGGGCCTTTCTTCTCTGTTCTCTGTCAGATACAATGGTGTGTTCCAAAACTAGAAACCATAACAATACAGGGCCCGAAACAAGTAGGTCAAACAAAGTCTCAATGTGGTAACGGTAACAAAGTTGGCGGGTTTTTCACGGCAGGTTGAAATGTCTCGGTCAGGAGTTGCTCTGTGACGTTGACAGCGCAGCCCGTGTAACATTGGCCAGCAGCCCCGAGACGATTGAAAAAACGGGAGCACGGGGCCGGAACCCGCTGCCGCAGCTGATTGACGCTATATGGAGTAGCATGGATGCCAATTCAGAGCCCGCGCAGTGAGAGATCTGCCTTGGTTCTGCCCAAAGGACCATGTCCCAGCAGGGTTGCGTGTCCGCACGGCGCAGCGTCCGCTTCGACTTGTTTGAATAACATGGCGATGCAGTGTGTTTTTCAGCCGACCCATTCCACCGGCCACGGAGGTCTGGGCATTTGCTTGCTGAACTGGATCCAACGGACTACTGCAATGCAAACAATCTCGCGAGTGGCAAGTTGACGGGTTGGAAGTCATGATGAGCTGGACCAAGTCTGGCCATGCTAAATATAAACCTGCGCAAGGAATCGTTGTGGCAGGAGCGACACTATGTGAATGAGGAAGCGGCCAGCTGGCGGACCAGCGGGCGGGCCAGCTGACCAATCATGACGCACCAGGCAGGGAAGGAATGGGTTGCTGTAAGCATCGCGGGCCGAGGCAGGAAACAATGTCAAGCCTCTTGCTCTACCGGGAGACGACATGTCTCAGCCTGAATCTGCCAGCAACCGCACATGACGAATGCCAAGGTTGGCAAAGAGCAAAGAAGCAGGTATGCCAGGCGTCCGAGTTCCGGACCTCTTCGCAAACACATGATACATGGAGCTTAGCTGCTTCAGGAGCAGGACGTGTTTGGTCTGCGACGCCATGATTGTATCCTTGTTGCAGCTGCAGAGCCGTCGATCCCGCAACTGCTGGCCACAGCGCGTGCAGGTCTAGTCTAATAAGAAGCAGTCGTGGCGAATGAGTGAGCGCGCCCCGATGGACCACTGATTTCCGTGTATGAGGACATGTGCGTTCAGCGACCAAATTTCGGCTCCTGAGGCCTTCGAACCTGCTCGCTTGTCAAAGTCTCGCTAGGAAAATCAAAAGCAGTCTTACTTTCTTCAACGGTCTTGTACAACATGACAGATAACCGTTGCCGCGACCTACCACCACTACCACCAGATCCAAATGGATAAAGGCGATGGAGGGGAGAAACAGGGGGCCCCGCTCCTTAGACGGAAAATGGACCAATTCGCAATGCAGTCATTCGTGAACGCAGGCTGTCGTCAAGTTTCAATCATACATGCTCACAGGCACGCGACGCTGACCGGTGACCTTCAGGGATCAGCTCCAAGGTCGGCGGTGGCGTGGACGTGTGTCAGCCACCGAAGGTAGATTGGTGATCCGTCTGCTGATCAGACAGATGTCGTTGGCCCAACCAGAGAGCGGCAGTGATGCATCCAAGGAACACGACCGTCATTTTGCAAGTTGCATGGTATCTTACCCAAGAAGCGCCCTTGCCGCCTGTCGAACTATTTTTGTTGCTCCGATACCTGACGAGAAATTGATTGAGCAGTGGCTTCACCAGCATCGCATTCTGCGGCCTGGATTTCATAGCAGAACAGCACATGCTGACCTGATTCCTGCCTGACCCTCAATATTGATGGACGTGTGCCATCCCCTCATTACGCCCGTGCCGTTCCGCAGGCTCGTATTGAGATATTTCCGGTCGGTCAGCTCGTCAGGGGAGGCGCGTTGTTGTGCTTTCACCCTCCACCACGGCCAGGTCGTTCCTGTTCCTGACCTGTCACACGGAAAGATGGCGATATCAGGTTTCCTGGACAGCGAATCTACTCTGTCTGTACTGGAAGGACACTACTGCCCAGTACTCTTCTCGCTCATACGACTGAGAGATGCTCGCACCTCCGGCTGCCCGCCAGAGTCGTTCGGCCGGCGGGATTGCTGATTTCGACTGAGCTTGCCACCACCCCTCCCCTCCTCCTCTCTCCCCCTTCCCCAAGCCTCTCTGCTAGCTTCGAACGATTGCCTAAGAACATGCCGGACCCGCTCATCAGGTCATAATTTAGAAAGGCGCTAGTTGCCTTCGCGAAGCCTGCTGACCAAGCGCAGATCGGAAAGACGAAGTTGAATCGTGGTTTGCGCATGAGGGCCGTTGTGTCGGCCAAACTTGGCAGGTTCGTATCGCATTTCGTTGAAAAAGCAGTGTCCGAAAGCAAAACAGAGAGAGTATTGGCGCACAAGAAAGGGTGAGCCGGGAACGACGACTGACTCGCGGACAGCGCTTGCCAGGGCTGAATGGTCCGTCCCATGTTGGCCAATATATTGATTGATTGATTGATTGGCCGTTTGATGCTCTGTGAACAGCTGATCAGCTGCGGCATATTATCGGTAACACACGCGTCAGCCGACAGATACAATAGTCTCTGCGCCAATTCATGCCAGCGCACCCAAGATTTCACAGCTGTTCCAGCGACTCCAGCTCATCATGCAAGACTAGAGGTTAAGACGCAGCGCATGCGCGCCCACCTCGGCAGAGAGCTCTGGCTCGTTTGTGGATTTCTCATGTAGTTATGCACGACAAGCAGATTCTGGACTTTTCGACGCTCGTGTGCCTGGTCCGTCGAGTTTCCAGCGTCGATGAACTAGCCACGTGTTAATCCGAGTCCTTCTTGAACCGGCATGGCGCGCGTGTGGGGGAACAGCGATTTTCATGTTCAATTTGCGCCGGGGAACAGCTCGAGGAAGAAAGCGCGAGTCCCTCCAAGCTTTTCGAGCCTTTGAACAACGCCCGTGCCTTAGTAGGAAACTATGGCGTTTTCTATACAAGACGGTGGTTTCGACTTGTGTTAGGCTTGGGTCTTTCCAGTAGTCAAGCTCTTCTCCCACTCTTTGACAGCTTGTAGAGTCAATGCCTACTTTAATTAGTGCATGCAATTCAATTCGAGCGGGCGGCCAGCCCACACCACCAGAACAACAAGCTAAAGTAGAAATATATTGATTTGGATCCGTCTGCTTCTTCCACGAGTGCCTCGGCAAGTTGCCTCCTGCTCGCGGGCTCGACATGCCCCATCTCTTCCAGCCAGAAGAACCAAAGCCAACTCGACCCGCGAGCTCGACGTATCCCTTTCTCCTGCGGCCAAAAGGCCCAAAGCCAAGCCAATCTATACGTGACAATGGCGGCCGAGGGGGGGGGCGAGTCGATCAGCAAAAAGAATAACCTGCCGGGTGTTTTCTTCTTCCGATGTCGAGTTTCAGGTCCGCATCCTGACAGGCAGAGACCCAAACCGTTGCTGAAGCGTCGAAGCTCACCTCGTTCGTATCATGCATTACCCCTTGGGGGTGGGAAGAAGCGAAAGTAAGACGCGTGGCTCTATCCCCCCCCCCTCCCTCCCAAGGCAACTGTAGATCTAACCTTCAGCGCCCTGGACCTGGTTGATTTTTTTCGGGCGCCCAGACCACAACCTCGAGCTAGCAAGGAAAGCCCCTCCTCCATCTGAACAGGACGTTACTGGATTTCGGCCGAGACGTTTACAAACAAGGCCGGAAGAATCAAACTCGTCATGGGCTCCCCCTCTCTCACTCACCGGTTTCATGCTTGGCAACTCCCTCTGTAGTGAAAGCCCATCGTTCGGCGCACCACAAAGCCCCAGAAACGCAAGCACCCTTCCCAGGACACGAATCTCAACTGCGCCACAAGACGGATGAATGAAAATCAAAAAATCAATCCATCGTTCCCCCCGTCCTTTTTTCCACACCCTCCAAACGCGACACGTATCGAAGACTCGCCACCTTTGTCGTCCGGGCATCAACCGTCATGATCGGGCACCAACCGCCCACTGCCGAGAATCAGTTCCTTCACACCCTTTGCCAACTTCTCTGCGGAAGTGCAGTCCCCCCCCCCTCCCCCAAGGTCCGGGCGGACCTCCATGGCCTGTGATGCTCCGTGCGCCGCGCGCCCCACCCTGGCGTGCGATCAAGCATTCCGAACCACCATCCAAACCCCACCACCATCACCGGAACACGGTACCGTGCTTGAGTCGACTCGGAATCTGTCTGGGCCCGCGTGCACATGGGCAAATTGGGCAAGGTCGGAATCCTTCGGCCGAGTGAAGAGCGCAGAATTTTGTCGACAACGGTCCTTCACCGGTTGGGCGGCAAGCTCTGGATTTTTTGCTTTGACGTTATGTCATTCGCATGCACCAGTGGAAATCGGTGGCGCGAACCTTGTTTTCTTTCTCTTTCTTTCTTCCTACCACGCCCCCCTTTCTCGGCCGGCATGACATCTACGACTTTAGCTGCATCCGGAAACTCTCCTGAGCCTCGGTTCCCCTCGTGACGTGCTCGAAGGCGTCCCCCAACTTTGCGTGATGATGGCTCGTATGGATGGGCATGTTCGCTCGTTTGGGAAAGCATCATAATCGCGCAACGCCACACGCCAAGTCTCCACTTCCACGCCCCCCCGGAGTATCCGATCTTCTTTGGTGATCAGCATCCCGCCCATCTACTAGCTAACCCTCATGCCTCCATCCACCACGTTTTTGCCTCGTTGCTCACCGTTGCGTCGGTTTCAGCCATGCTCAGCCATCATCTAGTGAAAGGGGGAGAAGAAGCAAAACGTTCAACAGCACGGCGACGCCTAGGCCGTCCCACGGACTCTGCAGCATGACGATCTAAGCCAGACCTGACTAGATATCATGAGAAGTAGCCGAGGCTTGCTTTCATCTTTCTCCTCCCACGCCTCTGGCAAAATGTTCGTACATGTGGCCCACGTGTCTGTCGCGGTATGTACGAGGTGAAAAAAAAAGAAAAGAAAAACATTTAGTGGAAAATAGGGGGGCATCCCCCCCTCCCCCTGTCAGAATGTGCACGGTGATGGCAAAATGTCTCACCCGTCCGGGCGTCTAAGCTTCGAAGAGATTGGCAACGCCTTCCAAGGCTTCTGGCGTTGTTCTGTGGGTTCCGGGGACGCCATTATCTCTCGTCACGCCAGCCCCAGCACCTGTTGGGGCGTTCATGAATGTTTGCGCCATCTTGCTTCGAGAGCTCTTCTTGTTGCGAGGGTCTACCGTCTTGGCGAGCTTGCCCATTTCCGAGACACTCACGCCTTTCAGGTCTTGGAGGAGATCCAAGACAATCGCTCTTTGTTGACGTGGGTGGGCTTCTGGCCTTTCCATGTAAGGAGTCAGCCGATCCAATCCCGCTTGGTTGATATTCGGCAGAGACAGGAGAATGTCTCGAGGCGTGGTAGTGACCGGACTGTAGTATACCACGATGGTCGCGACCAGAGTTGCCAGCTCTTTTTGTACTTCTACAAAATATGGTTCGTGGAACGACGTCAAACAGGCCTTGAAGACGTCCAGGGCAATGTATTCGCGGATGACGGAACTGATTTCCGTAGGAATCGAGTTCGTGTTCGCATTAATCGAACTTGTCCTTCCATCGTGAGCAGTTGTTGTTGCATTACGCCCTGATCCCTGGCCTTGGAACTCGGGAACGAGAGATACGAAAAGCCGCAGCACCAGGCCACAACACCGGGTGTCTTTCATGCTGATTCCATGGGTGCAAAACACGAGGAGAGGCTCAACAATCTCCTGTCTCATCAGGCAGAACCTTCGAAGTGATGGACATGAAGCTGGTCGCTCTGGCTCTGACGTATCCTGTCGACCTGGAGTTTTGAGTAATGCGGGTGGATCTAAGAACGACGTCAGCCTGGGGCCTCTGGAGCGGATAGACAGTGACTCAAAAAGAATGGTCTTCGACGAACTTGACTTGGTCGGATCGAGAAAATCAGCGACCATCAAGACTGCTGTGTAGGTGACTTGGCGCAAGATACTCTCTGCCTTCATCTCTTCCTTCAATCCGGCTTCTCCATCTGCAACAGACACTCGCTGCTTCTCCATCTTCTCCCACTCTCCATATATCTTGGCATCCATTTGCCGGAAGCATGCTGCTAGAAGTGCCGGGAGGAACTGCTCCCTGTGGTCCACCGGGCAGTCGTCCACCAAGTAGCGCACTAGGTTCAAGAGATTGGTCTGTTGGTGTGTCGACAACCAAGTCGAATCAGCAAACAAGGCTTCGGAGAGAGGCCTCGACAGGCCGTCGAACCCGTAGAACTGTTCGTCCATCTTACTCATACAGTATATGATCCCGTATGCTGCCTCTCGTACGAATCGCACCGAGCCGCGAATGGTAGATGCAAGACCTTCCATTGTAGCTTTCCTGTCCAACACTCGAGCGTAAAAGTCATCTTTGCTGCCGTCGGAAATGCCTGCCTGCCAGAACCTGTCGCTCAGGACACGGTCAACCATGCCTCGCATCTCAGAGGGCCATTCTGTCCAGCTCGCAGGATTGTGCGTAGCATGTGCAAACCTGTCACGTTAGCGTCTTCCGTTGAGCAATAACAGGGATATCACGACGGGTCGCTCACTTTAGGTAAGTCAGTAAGTCAGCGAGGATGCTTGAGAATCCTTGGCGCCAAAGCGCGTAAGAGGTCTGGAAAGCTGGTGAGGACTTTTCGAGTCGCTCTACGGAAAATGCCAAGAAGGTTTTTGTAGGCCGAAGTGGCAGCGTCTTTGTCACGCGTCATCAGCATGAGCCATCGATTTCGTCGCACGTCGGGAACGTACCTTGAGGCGTTCCTCGAGCTCTTTTTGTAGGGAAAGGCCCTCGGCGTCCAGTTGCCAAGCACCCCAGTCAGCTACCTTGTGCGCCTGCCGACTCGCCAAGTATCTTTGAGCCTTATCAAGTGCTAGATGCTGGCAGAAACGGTCATAAGACTCAAGTGAAATTCTGATGTCGTCGCTCCGCCAGTAATCTTTGACGGGCTCAATGAATTCGGCGAGCTTCTCAATCTTTGCCCCCGTTTCAATGCCATTGGCACGGTGTCTTTGACGCATCAGCACCAACCTTTATGAGCACTCGCGAGACGGATGACATTCTTCGCTGAGACTTACATTATGAGGAAAAGGAAGCTTCTGTAGGCCAAAGATCGCTTATCGTCCAGTGCGCCGGAGGCCATCATTTCGTTGACTCGACCTTCAATCTGGTCATAGACGCCCTTATCAGATGTCAGGAGGACCGCAAGTCATTTAGTTCGTTGTCTGATCGCACATACCAATAGATGATCGGGCATCTCTGCAGCAAGGCGATGTAGTTCAATCATGCTCTCGCTCTGAAGGTCCTTGACGGCGTCATTATACATCTGGTGCTCGGGTTCCAGTGCGGGCCATGTTAGAAGAATATGTTCGAGAACTTTCAACATAAAGCTGGCGTTTTTGTTGAGGGCCGACGTGGAGAAGAAAACAAGGAGCTGCAGTGACCGCTTCCGGATGTTTGGATCCTGGTACCAGACACGTTCGTTAGTGCCTATAGTCAAAGGTTCGAACCATCAGTTTCGATCACAGACCGCGTCAACTGACCTCGAAAGTCATATCCAACAGCTTGTTGCACCATTTTTCCAAGTCAGTCTCGATATCGGCGACCTGCTGCTGCTGCTACAAATCAAATGTCAGCTTCAGCGTCACACATCGCCTCGTCAATTGATCGAGCCCTACCACACCGCGCCCTGTGTGTTTTCGCCATTTCACATAGCCTTTCAGCATGGCTTCCACGACGGTAAAATGCGCATCAACCCTGAGTGCCGGCATTGAATACTTTGAATAGTTTTTCTCTGCGCGCGTTAGTGAATGTTCACACTGCACTTTGCCTCGACGGCCTCAAAAGGAGTCTTACTGTCGAAAGCTGGATACCCGTTGTAAAGATTTTGGAGTGTGTACTCTGTTTGACCGAGGATGTGTGTGATTGCATCTACGAGCTTCAGATGCACGATGTGTTCAATAATTTGGGAGCAATATCTTCGATAGTTTCCCAGAAACGCATGTCGTTCGGGAATGGTGTCCGTGTCTTCCATCAAGAACAGGTAGGTGGGATCTGAAGAATCTTGCGGCAAATTCTCATACCGCACGAGCCTGGAGCTGCAAGTCTCCAGTAATGGTCCTATGGTCGCAGACACCTCATCGCTTGGTCCAAGTATTCTGTGGCCGAGAATCCTCGTCCAGGATAAGAGAACAGGGATCGAAACCATGAGGCTAGGATTTTGCGTAACTCGTAGCAGAAGTTGTAAAAAGTCTGCGCTGGCTGCTTCGGGGGGAACTTGCGAGAATTTGCGCTCGAAGTAGTCACCAAGGCTAGATAGCATCTGTTTTACGAAGTCAATGGCAAAAGCTATTTCGAAGGGAGATTGGGAGCAAAATAGGATAGCCGCCTCCTTATCACGTACCTCCGATAGCTTCTTCAAAATTTGGTATTTGTCTTCATCCATATCTTCGGGATCTACGACAGCCCAGTCATAGAGCCGTTTACACAAAGTGACCGATGAATCGCTGTACATGGGTACCACAAGCTCCTTGAACTCCCCGTCGGAAAGATTGGTGCGACAGTATAACGCATGCAGAGCTTCCAGAGAACCCTGACGGTGAACTTTGTCAACGACTCACCTAGACTTACGTCAAGACTCTTGAAGCACATACCTTTTGGATGTCAGGACACGAGGACGAAAGACCGGCGACCATGACGTCTACACATTGCGCAGCGGCTATAGCCTTTGGAATTGCCCAAGGCATCAGTGATAAGAAAACTGACAGAGCCTTGGTCGCACAGCTCTTTGCTTCGGCGCTGTCCTTGGCGCCTGACGTGATGCAAAAGTTGAGGAATTCGGAGACACGTCCGAGCCATCCGTCCGGTCCACAGCGAACATCTGGCCCTGGTTGACGATTCGGAAATGCGCTGATTAAAACTGCAGTCGGCGTGAATATCTCGACGCATGCTCTACTAAGTACGCCTTCTCGCATAGCCACTACCGAGTCATCGCCCGTGAACACCTCGTCAGATAGTGTTTCCAGCACAAACATGACGAACTCTTTGTGAACGGCAGAGTCTGGTATCTGCCAAAGTTGAAGGAGCATGTGGTCCATATCCATCCACTCCGCTCCCCAGCAGGCTTTCGTCACCTCAACCCAGAGCTGTGCTGTCTTGTTTCTCAAGAAGGACGGATCGTCTTTCGAGAGTTCCTGACTGAGCGCAAGCACCCAGTTCCTGAGAGTAGCCGTCTGTTCCTCATTGTAGGTGGACCATCGATAACGTAACCCGTGCTCGAGCAGAGACAAGGCATAATGACGGACGACAGCTGGCTGAGACTTGTCCGACGCCAGTCTGAATCCCTGAAAGGGTGCCTCGGCAACGTCTTTGACTTCTTCCAAGAAAGACTGGGCCTGCCTTCGTGCTTCATTGCTCGAGTGAGGAGTATGCACAATCTCCAGAGCCTGCCGGATGCGAGAAGAAATCTGATCACCCCCGCCATTGCTCAGATCAGCACCAGCTGTGGCAAGTGTGGTTCCATTTGGAGGCATGCCTGCTCCTGGCAATGGCGAGCAGGCGGCCACGAGGTTCACGAGCTCGATCTCGAAGATGGCGAAAAGAAGAGCGGCAGAATATCGTCAGGTTGGGGAATCGACTCGGGACCGCAAACGCTCGCGCAAGTTCAGCCTGTTCAGCCGATCAAATCGCACGTAGTCGTTCTCGAAGCACACGCTGGTGGATGCTGATGCCTGAATTGTTCGACTCGAATCTGCAGCACGTATCGAAGTTGAGCTAGGTAGCGCGAAGTGGCTTTGCAATCCGTAAAGGGAGCCGAGCTATGTTCCGTCACGACAATCGAGCGCATCGCCTGGAGAGAAGGCAAAATGCAGCGGAGTGCTGTCAGACGGTGCGGGATGTTTTAACGCCCGAATGGAATATACTGGAAGCAACCAAAAAGCTGGCAACGCAAGCATATGACCGAAAGAAATGAACGCTGTTGGTTGGAAACGAATAGGCCCGACCCCGTCGTAGAAAGGATCGTTTGAAGACGTTGGTCCATTTGATCGGGAGCTTGTTTACTTACGGTACTTAGTCTCCAGTGGGTCGGAGGTCCCGACCGACGTCTGCTGCCCGATGGCGGTCACCGCAGCGAGCTGAACAGATTCGCCAAGCGGCGGTGGGTAATACAGGTTGGGGGGGCCCCTGGCCGCGCGTGGCCGGACTCGGTGCTTCATGGTCTGCAGGAAAAGTTGGAAAACGGGACTCGAGCCTGAACACGGCAGTCGGCAGAAATGCGACAAGGCGAAGCGTGTCACGGCACCACGATGGATTTCAGCTCATCTCAATTGCTTTGATGTTCAAATGAAGGATGTTTGTACCAAATTCACATATGTATAGATATATATATTTGTCTCTTCGTACTTGTGCAAAACAGCAAAGCCCTGATAGTTCAAAGGCGGGTGTATAGTCATTCAATGGACCATGTCGGTCGTTTGTGCATCGCGAGACGTTCCGTTTCAGAATATTGAAGGACAACGAGGGCCCGAGCCGCAATTCAGATAATTGATGAACCAAGCTGCGTGGCCCCGAGACATGGTCATCTCGGCATCCAGCGCCTCCAAAGATTGCCGAACACACACTCGTGACTCCCTCTCCACGTTGGTTCGGATATTGCACCAGGTCCGTTCGGCTCACGAGCTACGGGAATTACAGCGGGCGATCAGGGTTGCACAACGCGGACAATCAGGATCGTCATCCACACGATTGGGCTGACCAGCGTGAATGTCTCACGCGGCGGCTGCAGGACAAGACCTCGACCAGAAGGCGGGGGACCTGCGGGGCCGTGTGCATGCACCGGTGACACGCGCGTTGGCGAGGGGCTCCTGCATCATTCCCTACAATGGTCGATATTGCGCAGGCACGTCGGGAACGACGATGCTCATTTTTTTTTGGCGCTATCGGGACTCGAGACTTTCTGTTCGATCGTGGCGTGGGACGCTGCTGCCTGAGCGTCATAACTCCACTGGCATAAAAGTCTATCGTAAAAGCTTGTGGAGATGCACTTGAAGTTGCAACCGTTCTCGGTGGAAACGGCATCGGAAGCGTAGTTCATGCTTTGGTGTTCCTCGAATCTCGCAACCACTGAACACTCCCAGACGTCACCATCACGAGCTGTGATTTTGACTATTCTGGCGCCGGCGTGCATGCACGAGGCCAAGACCCGAAACTCAGCACCCGCCGTTCCTGGCGGTTCTCTGCTGGATTCGATCAGATTGAGCCTCCAGACTCCGCCGCCCAGATCAATCTCGCTCAGGAGTTGCACCTTCTCTCCAGCATGTGTCCCTACATTCGAATCCTGCATCGCAAAGACACGAAGCCGATCATCGTAGCTCCCGGTCAAGACGATTCGCCCGCCATTTTGTGCCCAGTACGAAAGAGGTAGTATTGCCGTGACTCCGGCATTGTGGTAGTTTTTGACAGTAAAGGGCGGGGAAAGTGTCAAAATTTTCTGCACATCGTTGCTGACGTCCCAGAGGAAAGGCATGAATCTCAGCTTGGAGTCGTCGCCGCCGCAAAATACCATGGTCGACCTGCACCGCGCGCCATCGTTGCCCCCGTCTGAAGTGGCGAGATTGACAGACCACGCCTCGAGTGCGTTACCAATACTCAGATCTCTCCACCCTTTGATGCACCACTCATTGTCGAGTTGCAATAATCGGGCAAGCCCTGTGGATGTTGTCACTGCTATCAGCTTCTCAATCGAAGCGTGCCAGCTGCACTGCAAGAAGAGAACTTCTTCGCCCAAGTCGTCACATCTGCTTGTGGCTAGAAGCTGCAAGGCAGGCCTGCGAAGAGTGTCAAGACTGAAGATGGCCAGTGTGCCGGTACTGGACACGACGGCAAGAATGCTGTGAAGCCCTGTCCCTTGGGGGTAGAATGCCAGATCCAGGAGAGCCGACGGCTGAGCTTCCGTCTGCACAGTGCTTCTGCATTTGGTCAGGGACTTGACAAAGCCGAAAAAAATCCAACGGCACGACGAAGGGGGTTGACTGACAGGTCTGGACCTTCTGATCGGAATAAGATCAGACTTCCATTGCGGTTTTGATGTTTTCCACACGTGCCAGCTTGACTCCCCTCAAGCACTGTCGCCGACGCCTCTTGTGAAGCTGCAGCCTCCAAGTTGTATGTCCCGACGACAAAATATGCCGGATTAGCAGGACAGAACCGCACGCAGCTCGGAGGAAGATCAAGCACAACCCGTTTTGATGACTTGATCGGTGTTGTGTTGTCCATGGTTTCATTTCCATCTGGTCAGATTGTCCTTGATCGACCGCCGCATAGCAACAGACTGGTCCACAAATACACGCATGCGACCAGACGTCAATCACAAGAGGCCGGGACACTTCCAAGGCTTGATGGATGGAGAACAAGCAGAATGGGCGGGCGCACGTCAGAAGAGGCCGAAGTTCTCCGAGGGGCCAAAAGGCGTTAGACCAGACAATGCGGTGAAGTGCAAGTCACTACCCCCGCCGCCTGCCAGGCCGCGACCCACTGCGCTGGACCGGACCGCTCGTAGACCATGGCAAAGGTTCTTAGCGGACTTTCGCTCGGGAGGCGCCGAACTCACAGGTGATCAAGACCATTGCGTGATAGTGAAGCGTTGACGCTTTGGGGCAGGCCAGGTGTCGACTCGCTGAATTACTTCCTTTCACTGGGTCAGATCATAGTCTGACACGTGGTTTTATCCATGGTCGATCGGGCCATGTAACCATTGGCTCGCATCTTGGCTCATCAGGTAGCGCGCTCGTTGGGACATCGGCGTGTTCTGCCAATCATTGGAAGCAGTGACGTCTCGGCCACTGGGCAAATTGAAGACTCGAAGCGCACACATGGACTTGGACTCTGATGATTGGGAGTTTTACGGTGAGAGGCCATGGCACTATTCCATTCTTGGACCAAAACCCGTTGACAACAGCAATCAAGGGTCTCCGGACAAAAGACGACAGCTTGAAGATCGCGTTGATGACTTCGATGCTTCTGCGTGGCTCGATAAGCACAGAAAGTGGGGGTTTGGCTGCCCGTCTAAATATCCCGTCTCACCGTCCCTCAAGTCTGCAAAGCTACACAATCCATATGCCGGCAAAACTTATGCTTGGCAGCTTACAGAATCGCTGGATGACTTTTTTGCCCGACTGCCCCCAGACAGCACACGCCAGACCGACAAGAACCCTTGGATTTACATCTGCAATCCCTTCGTAGCGCGTGCTGAGAGTCAGGACGAGGACGCCGACGTCTTGAAAGGAAACGAAGATGAGGCACCAAGAGAAGACGGACGTCAATTGCGTCTTGTGGTACAGGGAGGGCTCGAGAGGCTCGACCTTTTAGCTGATCTCACGCGCAGAGTGACCGCGAGCGGAAGATCTCAAGCATTTGTCGGAAGGGAGCTCTTTCAGGAGCGGAGAAGAGCGTCAGCCGACATTCTTGGCTTGGCTTACGTCGGACGAGTTCGTTCGGGCAAGGTCAGTGCGGGCCTTCTGATGAGCCTGATGCATCAGGGCCATGATTCAACATACAAGTTCGCGGAGCTGACAGAAGTGCTATCAAATTTTCGTCTGAAGTGGATGCTTTTTTGTCCGCCCACCTCAGTAAGTGAGGTTTGGGAAACAGTCGCCAGAGCCACCGCCAACAACGAGCTCGGAATAGCCGCCAAAGTTGCTCCGCACGCAGATTCGGGGGACCCTCTGAAAGAGAGAATCATCTGCGTTTATACTGCTGATTTCAAAGACAAAACCGACGTTAGTCGCGTCTTGCAAAGACTCAGAGAGCTGAGGCTCGTTGGATCTGCCCATCGTCCCATCTACTATAAGCCGGGTGAGTCAAAACCTCCCCCCATGAGGCCGCAACCAACCCGACTGCGTTGTCTTTAGCGATGAAAGCTGACAATGAGTAAGACATCTACACTTATATTGGTATAGCCGGTGGGAACCCGTGGGGTCTTGCAGCCTCCATCTATAGCTCCAGTGATTTCCTTCCTGATGCATGACATCCATCGATTCTGGTCATGTTATGTCGCCCGGACGTGCCGAGACTCTCCGGTGTATCGCGTCGAGTTATGGCTGGGCTACCTCTCGGCACCATCAAGCGCTGGCAGACCGACAGATAGAAACGGAGAAGCTATACTTCACCGAACAAAAACGATGTCGCTTGATTGTTGCAATAATGCAAAACCATCAATTCTTTGCTTCGCTGCATGCCTGAATGAACCATTGCTCGAAAAATCAATAAGCCCCTCTGGATCGAAATCAACAGATCGGCCAGCTCAACGAGAAGTCTCATAATACATCGCCGTCTATGAAGTCGGTGCCGACCACCTGCAGAGGCAAGACAAGTCGGTAAGCGCTATTGCCGTTCAAGTAGTATCTGTGCAATTTCTTGGATCGCAAGAACCCTAGTCTTTCGTAGAGCTTCATGGCGGGAACGTTCGTCTCCTCCGTCTCCAGCACGATCTCATGTGCGTTGCGGATCGCCATGGCATCTATGGCTTGCTTGACGAGGGCAGTTGCTATTCCATGGCCGCGGAAGGATGATTCCACAGCGAGCATGGCAATGTAGCCGCGACGCGTCGGCGGCGAATGTGACGAGTGAACTTCCAATTTGCAGACAATGACCCCAATGAGGGATGAGTCCTCGGGGAGGATGGCCTGCCATGGTGACCACGTCAGCAAGGGATTCTGGCGACGCCTGCCTGGCGGGGGCGTACCATGAAGCAGAGATGAGACCATTGGCAGAGAAAATATCGGTACACATAGATGCTGTAAGGTTCGCTCAAGTCTTTGGAGATGAGGGAGCGAATGGCGGGTAGATAGCGAGATTCGAGGTCATGGTGATACTGGATGTATCGCAAGTGAGGAGGCGCATTCAGCCGTTGTGGCAGAGCCATGGCAAGTCCGTCCGATCCCATCAAACTAGACGCGATTGTGCTCATGAGGCAGAGAATGCCGATTTGAAGAAACACTGATTGAGCAACAAGGCCTGGGCTGCGATGGCCTGCAACGTGGGGAGGGCATGTGATGTGCGCCCAATCCAAGGTCAAGTTTTGTTCGGACTGCAGACCGGCGAGGGCACCGCGAGGTCTCCTCCCCGATGACTCCCACCGGGCCCAATCGATGGACAAGATATGGATGCACCAGGTAACACGCAATCAGCAGAACCCAGGCAGCCGTTGACACGCACCCAGGGCTCGGGGCCGCTGCCACAGCTGCACGCGGATCAACTAAGTTATGAGCTCAATGGTTTTGGTGATGACGGGACCAGGTCGAGGACGATGATCCGACAGTCGGGACTGCAAGCCTCCGCAGCGAATGCGACGTCCTGTCTTACTGGCTTCTCGAGCATGTAAAGAGCGGATGGGAGCAATGCTTCTGTTTGTGGACAGACCTGATTCAAAGCGACCGAGGAAGACTCCAAATCTGATTTGTGGTTGGCCTTAGCTAGCGGCGTGGCGGGGCAAGCTTGCATGTGCTGTGCTGTAACAGCATAGCAGGCAGCAGGCGCCGTTGAGTCACCTGAAGTAATCTCACTCAGCCCATCGCTTGGGGGGGGGGGCAAAAGGACAACGCAGAGCGACACGAGTATCACATTTGACACAAAAACGCACAATCGAGGAAGCTATTTGTGCGCGATGAGCTCCCGCACGTGGCCACGATGGCACACGGTAGCATCATCGCCATCCCTCGCTGAACGCCACCTCCATTAACTCAAAGTAGCTTTCCGCAGTGTGGCAGTGTGTCGTCTGACGACGTGATTCAAAATGGACCATCAAAGCATGTGCTACTCGTACAGATTCTTGGCCTGGATGCGCGCCGACGAATGTCTGGCGCAACGGGTTGTCTGGCTCGGGCAGGGTAGATTCGCTGCTTTCTCGGAACTGCACGACTACAGGAGTATCTCGAGCGACCAAAGTGTAACTGTAGGCTCCATGCGGCTTCTCCGGCGCAATCGGGCCGCCAAGCACTGTCTCGGCGAAGTCGTCGCATTCGGCCTGTGTCGCCGAGTTGTTCGAGAAGAACGACTCCAACGGAGCCACCTGGGGGGAAGTGATGAAAGGGAACGATGGTCGACTAATTACCTGTTTAGGCCTCTTAGTCATCCACGCATCTCGCCCAAGAGATGACAGTCCGCTTCGTCTCGACGCGTGGGGTTAATCTCCAGATGCGTTGACGTTGCCTGGTATGACGTACATACCTCAAGTACGCTTGTGATATTATGATAAGCCTTGATTGCGGGTGACTGACCTGTTCCGTCTCGTCGCAAATATGTAAGTTGCCCTCAGTTCAGAAACTGCGTGATCACCTCTTCTGTCATGTGATTATTCCCGGCATTCTTGCATAAAGATAAGCAACGAACGTGCATTCTTTCAGGCAAGGCCCTTCCGTACCTTCAGTGGATTCGGCCTGGCAACCACCGGTTCTTCGCCATCAAGCCTCACGTTTTTCGAGGTCCAACCATGTCGTCTGACTCAAACTCGCCCAGTGAAACCCAGCAGCGGCACTATGGGGCTAAGGAGTGCCGCCCCATTCCTTCGTGACCTTTGCCTCGAGGTTTCCGATTGAGAGCATCGCAACTTCTGTTCTCGGGCCCCGAGCGGGCCAAACGTCTCGCTTTCGAAGAAACTCATCAACGAATGCGCCGCTTTCCTGTCCGCTTGGCCGACGCTACACGCGAACAAGGTTGGCGATGCTGCGCTGAAGATGGCCACCACGTTACGCCGACGCGCACCGCGCGAAAGAAAGACTGCCGATGGTCCCGAAACACCAGACGAAAGCTCGGCCGACCAGCCGACGACCCATGTACACGTCGTGGAAGATACGCCCAAGGCTACGCGCAAACGACGGAACACTTTCATCTTCTTGCTCGGCGGCTTCTGCGGCTTGTTCGCAGCAGGCTTCTTTGCCAAAACCAATGATCTCATCGACTTTCCCGAGATCGGAGAGCTGAGCATGGACAGCTTCTTCGACGTGCTTCCTGCCGGCCTCATAAAAGATGCGCGCGATCTCATCCAGGGCGAGCGCGAGCTCACAGATTACGATTCCTTCTCGGTTGGTCTCAAGGCCAGATCCGAAGGCTTGCACGCCCACCATCCTATGATTATGGTACCGGGTGTGATATCGACGGGTCTCGAGTCGTGGGGAACTGCCAACACATCCCGGCAATATTTCAGAAAGCGGTTATGGGGCAGCTGGACAATGATGAGAGCTCTCGTTCTCGACAAGGAGCTGTGGAAGAAGCACATTATGCTTGACAAGAAATCCGGCCTCGATCCGCCCGGTGTCAAACTGCGCGCAGCCCAGGGCTTTGATGCCACAGATTTCTTCATCACGGGCTACTGGATCTGGAATAAAATCTTCGAAAACCTGGCCACCATCGGCTACGATCCCACCAACTCATTCACAGCCGCGTATGACTGGCGCCTATCGTATGCCAACCTGGAAGTGCGGGATCGATATTTTTCTCGGCTCAAGTCTTACATAGAATCTGCCGTCGACTACGATGGAGTGAAAGTGGCTCTAGCCTCGCACAGCATGGGGAGTCAGGTGGTGTTCTACTTCTTCCACTGGGTCCAATCTGAGCAAGGCGGCAACGGAGGGGCAGATTGGGTAGACCGTCATATCGATTCGTGGATCAACATAAGCGGCTGCATGCTTGGTGCTGTCAAGGATCTTACGGCCGTTCTGTCTGGGGAGATGCGAGACACTGCTCAGCTTAATGCTTTTGCAATGTATGGCTTGGAAAAATTCTTGAGCAAAGAAGAACGAGCCGAGATATTCCGCGCCATGCCCGGACTTTCCTCCATGTTGCCCATTGGTGGCAATGCTGTCTGGGGCGGACTCGACTGGGCCCCAGATGATCAGCCAAACCAAAACATCTCCTTTGGCTCGGTCCTGAACTTCAGAGTCGGCGCTAACTGGACTACGCCGGACAAGAACATGACTGTTGACACTTCTCTGCAGTACCTGCTCAACACTACCGAGGATTGGTATCAGGATCAGATCCGCCAGAGCTATTCTCATGGTGTGGCGCAAACTCTGGAAGAGGTCAAGGCCAATGAGGAAGATGTCAAGAAATGGATCAACCCGCTCGAGACTGCGCTACCCAACGCACCAAATATGAAAATCTATTGTTTTTATGGCGTGGGTAAGCCTACCGAGCGAGCATACTTTTACAGGGCTCCAGATCAGCCAGCTACCACGAGCCTCAACATCACCATCGACACGGCATTGACTGAGGGACAAGTCGACCATGGCGTGGTGATGGGGGAGGGCGACGGGACTGTCAACCTGCTCAGTACCGGATACATGTGTAGTCGCGGATGGCACATGAAGCGCTATAACCCGGGCGGATCAAAGATCACCGTCGTCGAAATGCCTCACGAGCCAGAGAGGTTCAATCCTCGAGGTGGACCAAAGACCGCGGATCATGTGGATATCTTGGGACGTCAGAATCTTAACGAACTGATACTTCGAATCGCTGCCGGCAAAGGGAACACAATTACGGATTACGTTGTCAGCAACATTCGCGAGTACGCTAAAAAAGTCAGGGTATACGATGATGGTAATGACGGTGACACCAACGAAGACGGTAATGGGTCCGACTCTTTCCAATCTTGAGCTGTTTGACCACTTTGGCAGCTCGTCTTCGATCTGCTGTGATGCCATTGGTAGCATCGAGAGGCAGGTTCTTCATGGATGATCAAAGTGCAATGGTATGACAATTCATGAATTTAGCAAGGCAGGGCTAGAGAGGTGTCGCAAGATGTCTGACGGCAGCGTATAGACTGGCGTCTCGGTGCTTGGAGTCGCATGATTAGACAAGGGTTGCCATCGTGATTCTGTTTCATCATGAACATCACATAACGCGCCACATCGAAAAAAGATCTTGAATTTGCGGGCAAAGTGCTCCAGTATGTTTGCGTCATTGAGAAAAAGGGATTGGCAAACATGGTACCGATTTATTTTTGAAATTTTGAGCCTTTGCATAATGTGCCCAGCCATTCATCGTACAAAGGGAAAAGTTTGGACCTCTCAGGCTGCCTTCCATGCTGAGGCCGTGCTGAGATTAGCAGACAGAAAGTCAAAGATGAAGGGAGAATTGAAGAGCTTTGCAAAGGGGAAAAGAGGACAATGGAGATTCGGTGCTGCCCAATGCCATCCCGGATGAGATCATGACGCTTGCCCAGGAGCCGGCTGCCAAGTCTTTACAGTCCCGGCGTCTGACGTGCGGTGGGTGAGTGAGCGAGGATGGGGGCACTGTACAGGCAGTGGATGCCCCCGGGGCTGATACGTTGGCCGCGGCGCGGCGCTCCTCGCCAAAGGCTCAGGGGCTGGCCCGGCAACACAGCACTGCCACTGCCACTGCCACTGCCACTGGCTGCGGCGGCGGCAGCAGCTCCTTGCCAGCATTCAAGTTGGCCGCTGCCCCACCACTCGAGTCGGATGCAAGGAGACAGCAAGCAGCATGACAGCATCAGGGACCACCCATCCATGGAATCGCCATCATTGTTCTCGGTGCACAGGTGAGGCGGCCTTTTGGCTCGAGAAGTCCTTTCGGAATACCAGACGGGCCCTGCTACCGTGCAACGGTTGCTGAACGGCCAGATGCAGCCGTCGTTGCGCCCTGACCTGACACACAGCCATGGCCGACGACGAAGAGGTCGAGGTGGCCTTGAGTTCCGACGATGAGCATCGCCTTTGGACCGGTGCGTCTCACGCAACTTGAACATTGCACCGCATGCATGACTGACGCTGAGCTTGCCTTCAGAGATAACGGACTGTCTGTCGGCAGACTGCGCCGGCCACGAAGCCATCGATGACGCTCTTCGAGCTTGGCTGGACATTACTTCTCGGCTGCGACATAGACCTTCAGACTCCCAGACGGACTCCTTGACTTGCGCGCACATGCTCCTCGAGAGCCAAATCTTCAAGACTAATCCGGAATACGTTCGGACACAAATTATACATAGCTTGCTGCAGGAGGACGAGGCCGGGCCTCTCCATGCCATTGCGAGTTTCCTTTTCTTGGACGGGTGCAGTGACGAATCAACCTTCCCACGCATGGTCGAGGAAGCATGTTTCCCACGACTTCTCGAGTTAATAATCGCGCGCCAAGACGATGCTGACGTGCGGCTGCATCGATTGCTGCTTCAACTAATGTACGAAATGTCACGAGTACAACGACTCAAAGGCCCGGATTTGGCCTTGGTGGATGATTCCTTTATCCATCACTTGTTCAGAATAATCGAGGGCGTTTCCAATGATGTGCACGACCCATATCACTATCCAACTATTCGAGTATTGGTCAGTCAAGCATCACGCATCCCACCCGTCATTGCTCATACGATGATTGCCTCTTCTCCTCCCCCTTCCTTTCTTTGCGCCACGGGGTTACTGACGTAAACAGCTTGTCCTTAATGAACAATATATGCTGGCTTCCACCGAGCCAGCTGCGGGGGACTCCAAGCCTGTACCATTGACTAATCGCATCGTCAAATGCTTGAGCACGAACGGGCCTCTGTTCAGAACGTTTGGCGAAAACGTCATTCTGCTGTTAAATCGAGAAACGGAGACGTCGCTCCAACTACTCATCTTGAAACTGCTGTATTTACTCTTCACGACAAAAGCTACGTACGAATACTTTTACACAAACGATTTGCGTGTTCTTCTAGATGTCATAATTCGAAACCTCATGGACCTTCCCGACGAGAAAATGTCCCTACGACACACTTATCTGCGGGTCATGTATCCTCTCCTCGCTCATACGCAGCTCAACCAGCCACCTCATTATAAACGCGAGGAAGTGCTGAGAGTGCTTGGGATCTTGCGCGGCTCCCATAACGCACATTTCGCTCCCGCAGACGAAACGACCTTGCGACTGGTAGACAGAGTGGCAAAGGTCAAATGGCTGGAGAATGATGAGTTCGAAAAGGAAGGATCAGGTCAAGCCGAGGTGGCCCGCAAGTTCTTGGGCATCAGCTTATCTCCCACTCAGTATGCCAGCAGCGTGAGCGTGGGTGACGTTGCCGGCGTCATGGAAAGACCAGGGGTACAGACTCCAAGCCGGCACGGAGCAGCATCAGGCGAAAATGATGGTGGCACTACCGTCGATACTGCCATCGGGCATCCTCTTCCATCCACCAGTCCCGGGAGACAACTGCCCATTGTGCCAAAGCATAAACACGGCATCCCGTTCCCACCAACGGCCAAGGCTCTCGTAGACATCCAAGTCGGTGTCAGAGGGGACGGCAAAAAAGTACCACCCAAGACGCCGCCGCCACGGAGATGGGGCCGACCAAAAACCACCGCTGATCCAACGTCCGCAAACTCCTTGGACAAGTCGAATCAGGCCTAGGCGGGGGGTTATTGAGTATATGATATGCCACTGGACCCCTCCGTGGGGTGAGAAAATTTCCATGTTTCTTATCAAGCAAGCGTCAACGTTCAACTAGGATAGATTCTGCAAGGACCGCGACTTCTCTAGTCACGAGTGATTGGAAAGTGATTGACTTCACGCAATAATGCCTGACTGAGTGACTGCCTTCACTTCCTAAAGGATTCAGTTTTGCTGGGAATCAAGTGACGTGAGTCAATTGTGTACATGCTTGGACATGGATCTCGGTATCCATCATGTGAATGACGAGAGAGCGTCCGAGATTATCGCGCCGTGTTTGATGCTGAGTGCCTAGGGCAAAACAGCGGACAAGCTTGCCAGCCTCCGAAATAACCTTACAGGTTATACTTGTCATTATACGGAGAATTGGCTCTCGAACTGTCTAACATGTTGGGTATCGGGGACCTCGTGGTACGATTTTTTTGTCTGTTCACTTGCTCTTGGCCCTTATCATGTCTCAACAACCTGTCTCAATGTCCATTATGGCTTGACAAATCAGGACCGCGGTGGTGTGAGAAGCTTCTGCGGGGACAGATGGCCTTGAGGGGTGCTATGGTGTTCTGGGTTCATGGAAGAAAAGCACGCTGCACGGTAACCCGCTAGCTGGGATGCTTGTTTCTGTTCAGTGTCATCTGTTGATTTGCAACACGGATGGTATGACAATTCGCTGGGCCAGCAGAATATAGCGACTGAAATGAGAGAGCCTTTCCTCAGCGATAGCTATTTGCTACATCATCTTTGGAGTACGGATGGAATGATTTCACGGTGAGGACAGATGGGGCAGGGTACGAGCAAATGACCGCCCAGAGACGGGAATCGGCGACTGCACGCTTGTGGCTGCTGTGTCGCTATGACAAGGCAGTTTCCAGAGCATTTGTGACGTAGATGGGATTGCGCCACCGATCAGCGCTGGCAAATGCCGTGTCAGCTCAAAGGATGCAATTTTGAATGGGCATGTTGAGGCATGGATCTGGGTTAGGTTGCATTGCGACGACGCCGTCGGCAGGGCTCCCAGCTGCGGAAGCTGTGCCGTGACGTCATCCGACGGGGGACTGGGAGGGGAAACGAGGGTCCCCACTACCTCTTGATGTCATCGAGCCGCCATGTCCAGATTGGGCGTGCCGAGACGCTTTAGGCTTGATATTGGGACCAGCGAAATTATTTTCATCTCAAGCCCTCTGTTCCCGGTCACGCTTTCCCGAGCATGAACTTATGAGAGACTATTGTGTAGCTAGTTTATTTTTTGTTATTCCTTCTCTGTCGAAAGCTATGGGAGTTTGTCTCCGTGCGCCCTTGAGTAGTAAGCACTCCGGTAGTGAACTTGATGGGCTGTTACTTCGAGTCAGACCCAACCTTGGGCTTCGTACCCCGAACGATGCCGCACGAAGCTGCCATGGTCGTTTGTTTTGCATAAAGCCACTTCTGCTCGTGGGTATTGGTCCCCCTGTTCGACTTGGATTTAAGCGTCTTGGCCATTGGCTCGGCTCGGTGGGGGGAGAGGGGATCGCAATGGACGATTGACGGAACATTGCCACGCAGCAACTTGGGCACTCATTCATCCGGCAGTCGTCGGGGATGGACAACAAGGTGCAGTGTTGCACTGCGTCCAAAGCCGATACCTGTGGCGCACCCTGGCAAACGATGCCGCTAGGCCGAAGCTAATTCCATAGGTGACGAAGCTGTTGCTCTGTTGAATCGGTAAGCTCTGCAGGACGGATGGGTCTAAATTGCAACCCGTAACCAGTGACATCTTTTCGGACTCGTTAGCTAGACAAGCCAAAAAAAACGTGGCTCAAGTCTGCAGAGCGATGGGGAATCGCGAGATTCCGCTCGAAGGTGCCATGAACAATACGGAGTGGTCCGCGATGGGCTCTGCGCTAAGGAGGTCTTTGCTCGCTGAGAGGCCAGTCATTGCGTCAGCGCCATGAAGCTTGCCCGCTTTCAGTCTGTGCGAGGCGCGTCGACCACGCTTCCTAGCCGGAAGTACTTTGACGGCAGAATCCACCTGAACTTTCAAAGTCGATGGCCCGTCCTAGGACGTATTGCCTTTGCATGGGCACACGCTGTCGCGGTGCGCGCCGCCGAAGCTGTCCCGGCCTCGCGGCGATTGACCGCGTGTCGGGCAACTTTCAGTGCCTGCGGGAACACCCATTTGAAAGCCGAACAAGAAACGGTTGAAGGGGCTTGGTGGTCCGTTCACCTTCATTTTTCGTGATGTTGTTGGGTTGCTGTGATGCCGCGCAGACCGTTGCGTAAAGGATTTTGCCCATTTGCTCTGCCGGCCAACTCCAGTGCAAGAACTGGCAGCTGCAGTATCCGTACATCCATCGCCTTGAACACGCATCGCACTTGCCCTCTCCACCCCACACCACCCAAGCCTCCTCCCCCGGTCCCGCCTCCCTCGCGCCAAATTTCTGCCGTTCCCGTCATCCAGAATCTGTGCGTGGCCCCCTTCCTTGCCTTGGCTCCTACGCCAAGCGCGTCCGTCTGTCCACCGACTGGACACCATTATCTCTTCCAATGTCTCACATCCAAAGAAAGTTTGGCGGCTTTCCTGCGTGGCCGCGGCGTTAATATTGCTTGCTTGGTCCGGCATGGAACACCGTTCAGTTTCTGTGTCTCCCCCATCACGGCGTGTTTCCAGCACCACCCTCAAACCTGTTCGTTCATCGCTGCTGCTCAGCCAGGCAAGGCCAAGGGAGCAACATTGGCAAGACGACTCCATTGCTGTTGGAACTGCCGCTTCTTCTACACCTCCGCATCACCTGTACGGCGCCGCCTCTCCCGCTGCTGCAGCCGGAAGGTTTACTGAGCTGTGGGACGCAAGCCAGCGCGGGAGCTCCGTCGTCGACGAGAACTACAAGCCCAGCCGCAAGACCATGCAGCGCTCCAGCTCAATTCACAGCTTCGCCGCCGGAGACGACGGTCAGCTGCCTGTCCGAAGTAGTACACTGAGAAAGAAGTCGTCCATGAGACGGTCGAGCAGTCTGCGGCGTAGCAGTAGCCGCCGGAGCAATAGAGCTGGTAGTGTCAAGAGCTTGGTGTTGCATTCCGCCTCCGACCCAGACGACACACACAGTGCACTGTATTGCCCCGTGCCTACGTCCGGCACGCCCACCGATGTTCTTGCTGGCAGATTCCAAAGTGAGTGGAAGATGGACTTGCTCGTTCCATGCTGTGCATTGTTGCTCGTGCAGCACTATGACGATACAATGTGCGATCCAGCCGTTGTTTGCGGGGGACGGTGGATTGCAGCATCACCCTCGCTAACCGAATGAATCGATATAGCTTGGCGAAAAGTTCTGAAGGATCTCATTACCTACTTCAGAGAATTTCAGTCCCATTATGAGCAAAGGTCCAAGTCGCTCATCAAGCTCGCAAATGTGGCAAACAACACGTCAATGCCGCCTCAGTTCCTCAAGTCTGCCGGCATTGACGATGCACTGCAATTCCTTCGCAACTATCACAAGGTCGCCCTCCAGGAGGCAAATAAGGCGAGAGATATTGAAGAGGACGTCATCTTGGCCTTGACTGGGCTGAGAAGTGATCTTCAGCAAAAAATCAAGGAGATCAAGCATCTGTCAGGCGACTTTAAGAATTCGGTGGAGCGTGAGATGGACAGTACTGCCAAAGCCATTCAGGCGCTCGCCAACGTCCTGGATAAAACTGAGGTCGATGCGTCAACCACAACTGGCAAACAAGATCCATACCTGATGCGCCTGGCTGTAGATCGTCAGGTGGAACGCCAAATTGACGAAGAAAATTATTTGCATCAAGTGAGTCGAGCAAAGATGCCTCTAAGCCTTTGACAGAAATTGAAACTGCGCTCAAGTATTATGAGAAACTGACAATACCCTCAGGCTTACCTTAACCTCGAGGGCTCTGGACGCGAGCTTGAGTCCATTGTCGTGGGAGAGATCCAGAAGGCGTACAACGCCCTCGCTGGTATCCTCAAGCGCGAAGCAGATAACTCGTACGCTGTTGTGGATGAGCTGCGCGAAGGTCCTATCGCTATGCCCAAGGACCAAGAATGGATCCATTTCGTTACCCACGATGAGCAGATTGTCGATCCCACCATTCCCATGCGGACGTCGGACCAAATTCACTATCCTGGCCAAGACCATCTTTCGGCCCAGGAAATTCGCGCGGGCTTGCTGGAGCGCAAGAGCAAATACTTGAAGAGTTATACTGCTGGATGGTAAGTGATCACGATGGTCCGATCAGTCATTCCTCTGCAATACATGCATTGTTCAAATGCGTGTTTCCTCTACTTTGTTGTCTTGGATGGTCTCAGCTGTTCCACACACGTTACTGACTTGCCTCCAGGTATGTCCTTTCGACGACTCATCTTCACGAATTCAAGTCTGCCGACAAAGCTCAGGCCCCTGTCATGTCATTGTATCTACCCGACCAAAAGCTTGGCTCCCATTCAAGTGAGGGTGGATCGTCGAATAAGTTTATACTCAAAGGTCGGCAAACCGGTACGATGCATCGCGGACATACTTGGGTGTTTCGCGCCGAGAGTCACGATACGATGATGGCCTGGTACGAAGACATCAAGGCCTTGACCGAAAAGTCACCAGAAGAGAGGAGCCATTTTGTGCGTTCACATTCACGGAGCCTCAGCCGGTCCTCTCGACGGTCGGTCAGCAGTGACGGCATCGTGGACGAGGACGACGAAGAGCCTTTTTCTGCGTCACACATTGAGCTGAACTCGGAGCCCCGAGACGAGACGGTCCCGCGACGGCCTGAGCCAGGTGGGCGGTTTCCATCAGATCTTCAAGTCAACGCGCAGCGCGGCTTACAGGCGCCACAATCGCCTTCTAGTGTAAGCTCTGGGTTCCAGGATTACGCTGCGGAAGCTGGATCGGCACCTGCAGCTGCCGCACCAGTCAGTGCGCACGCTCCTGGTCAACATGCAGAGCAGGAGTTTCTAAGGCAGGAGAATCACATGGGGTATGGAGGGACGGTTCGAACTCCGATGGAAGACATGCCATCCCAGGCTGCAATCGCCAGCCAGCAAGCACACTACGATGGCGTCAATCCCTACACCAGCGAGCCTGTCTCTAACACGACGCATCAAGATGCCAGCTACTTTGCTGGTGACGCTCTCGTCTTGCCAACCCAAATCAATGGCGACGCGGCAGTAAGGAGAGAAGAAACCGGTGCGACGCCACTACCAAGCGAGCTGCCCGCACATAATGTGGACAGCAACGCCCAGCCAGTGAAGGATCACCCAACCGACACGAGTGCCACTAGCTCAAGCGCTCCCCCGGATGAAAACTACGTTAATGGTGCCGAGGCCAAGACGAATATCCTCATCGGGAATAACATTCCTCGATCAGAGACTCAGCGAGAACTGGCCCTCCAAGCTGTACCTGAGGGAAATGCCGAGGACCATGCCAAGTCCATGGCTGCCACAAGCGGGTCTTTGAGAAATCTCCAAAGACCAGCTGACAACAGAACCGACAGCGTGGCAACCATCTCGAATCTGCCCATACCCGGCAAATTTCCCAAAGGTAACACTGTCGTGTCTCCATAAACTCCCTTCGTTCAGAAACTGGTTGCTGGCGTGATGTTGGGCTTTCTTATTTCCCTTTTTTGTTTTGTCAGAAATTGTTCACATCAGCGATGGGAGTAGCACTGAGGGCAACACATGGCAGAATTCTCCCTGCTGCAAGGATGGCTGCGTTTTGTTTGCCGTTGATGTTTCACGTTCTTTGCTGTCGTCTTTGATTGCACGGATGCTTCGAGCTGGGCCAGATTTTGACCCGAAATGGGTTCTTTCGTTTCGTTCCCTCGTCTTGAAGAGAATAGCACGTTTACCACTACTGCTTCAACATTGTTGCAACAACACATACTGAGAGTTGGACCTCGAGTCATGCTACGATTCCAAAAATTCGGGCTTTTGATGAGCCTTCAGTTGAAAGCTTTTGTTATGTCGAGCAGTCGTGTCAATCTCCTACACAACGCAGATCCTTTGATGCAATGGTGATTACACTGCTCCTTGGTGGCCCAATCCTGGCCCGGTGGCTGAGGCTCATACGATTTCAGCCCTCTCACAATGCGCGCAGTGCAAGGCACGGTGGATTCGGTCCAGCATCACCCCGTGGCCTTTGATTAGCCGATGGAATGTGAAGAACAGCAAATAGGGCTCGATGCTGATGGCAAACAGCCTGAGAAATAGGGCCGACGATCCTCATGAGCGCGAGATTCACGACGGTTTCAATGCATCTAGTCCATCTGCTCAAGGTATCCATTTGATGTTCCAAGCTTGTTCGGGGTATCATGAACTATTACTTGATCTCATGTCTCTTTGAGGACGAATCTAAACAACGTGGCTGCTCTCACCATCGATTCCACTTTGCGATGCCACATCGTGACCAACTACAAAAAACCACTACTCGCGACGTGAAGGCCCTTGCCACTCGAAACCACTGTTGCCGGCGATTTCTTCCCGAGGAAGCATTTTGCGTGCATTGCAATGCATGACGGTGCGGGCGGCCCATCATGTAACCTCCGTGAAACGACCGGCCATCACAATTCTCAAAACGTTATTCGTATCTTCGGCCGAAATGAATGTGGGTTATACATTCCGTAACAAACCCAGGCGTTGGGTGCCGACTTGGCGACGACCGGCACTTATGGTTTGGGTATGCGAATTGTCTTGCTCGTCATTAAGCAGCCATGAACCATAAACAAAAGCACGGCCGGATGGAACTCCAGAGCCGAGCCTCTTAGCCAGGTACCGAATGGAATGTCTTGCAAGACCCAGCCGTTATATACCCAGTAGGCCATGACCGCGTCCAGGAACAGCGACGTGGGAATGGGAGTCCCCTCGAAGTATTTGCTCTTGCCTGTCGCGTCTTTGGGTAGCACTGAGACGGTGACATTGAAGCGAGCGAGGCGGGTAAGGCCACATAGGACAAAGAAGGTGAGCCCAAGGGTGTCGACAAACGATCGACACCCAATCGTGAAGGCAACCATAGCCGGTGCAGCGCCGAATGAGATCTGCTTGACGAGTGAGCGTCCGTGTGATTCATAGACGGCAAAGTTCAGTGACGCCGACTCACGAGATCGGCAAGAGAATCTAGCTCTTGGCCCATCAGGCTACTTTTATTCCGCCACCGGGCTACTCGTCCGTCGAAAAAATCGAAAAACAATCCAAATGGCAGGAATGTCAGTGCCAGCCAAACATTGCCATGCGATGTCGGATCCCCGAGACAGTATCGCAACGAGGAAAAAATGGACATGACTCCGCAGAAGCCTAAGAAAGCCAACCATGTAAGTCATCATTGTCTGCAGCTAGGGTTATTTCTCGGAGTTGTGAGAGGCCAACCGTTCATCAACGTGATCAAATCGGCGAGGTGCATTGCGCGTATGAGAGAGAAATGTCCCACGTCGGCGGACAACAGCGTCTTCTGCTTGTCGCTAGCTGGAGGTGTTTCTCTACCAGTCAGTCACTGCATCAGGAGATGATGTGGTCAGACCAGTGTCGACAACTGTGAGAACCAACCAGGCAAATTTGAGCTCGCGGACGACTTGGCCATTGCGCCATTCACGCTCGCCGAGGCAACACTACTCCTTTTAGACATTGCGTCCCTCTCAGAGCTTTGGGTGAGCAGTCGGGTCGGATCGTGGGAGAAGTCGGTGAGGCAAGCGGTAAGAAGGCACCGGGAATGAGAATAGCGCAAACCAAGGGGCGAGAACGCAGTCGACGGTGTGACCAACGTTCAGGAGAGAGTCAGGCGTGTGAGAAAAGAGAGCAGCGAGCAGCGATTTCTTGTTGTTTTGGGAATGCAACGACTGCTAAAGACCTGAAAAGAAAAGGACCAGGATCAGGAATCCGTATTCGTGAGCAGGTGATGACGGCGGAGACTGGTTGGCAAACGATCAGGCTGAGGGGGGTGGATCGGCGTCGACGAATCATTTCTGCGATGCCGTCATCTGCAGTAGCCCTTCACCCGTCCCCACGCACACTATGCATGCAAGAGCCCAACCAGCTCTTGCCCGTTGCTGCGGCAGAGACTCGGCACCTCGTACCTCAGCTGAGGTTCTTCCTCGGCCGAGCGCTGCCTTGATTCGTCCCTTCGCGCATCGCCGAGGTGCGGCGTGTGCTTGCATGCTGGCTCTACGAAGTCATGGATTTGTTGACTCTCCTCATGTCAATTCTCACTGCTATCTGTATGCTAGCCCAAGTATGCATGTATGCGTGTGTAGGAAAACAAAGACGACCAGTGACAAAGGATCTGGACGATTCGACGTCCATGCAGGTGAACAACGACAACCCCTCAGCCATGTACCATCAATGAAGCGCAAGCGTCAGACGTGTCACTGACGATGATTGCGGTGAAGCGGTCAGGTCTGATTGCCCCGATTCTCTCCTCACCAGTGTTCAAACAACTGCAGGAAAAAGCTCAAGTTGAAACACCAACCTCAACGCCTTGTTGCTGTGCTGATGATGTATCGCGAAATGATGCCTACCATCTAGATGCTCCCTCGCATCAATGAGCGAATATGTACTATAGAAATGACCTGAGCTCCTGTCAGGTCACCTGAAGAACAACGAAAGACCTCCATGTTCAATAAAATTCCGTGGCAGCATGGCGTTTTGACGAGCTCTCAGACATCCCCTGGCGGGGCTTCTGGGGTCGCATCAGAGGTGTTTACGGCACATGCAGAAAGAGCCCGGCTGAGCGATCAGCCTATCGTTTAATGAGAACAGAGAGACTGTTGAGCCGCGCCCCGCATGAGCCAGAAAGACCGCAGATTGTGTACCCGCGAGGAGGTATCAAGGTACAGCTGGTGGTACATGGATTAGCTTGCTAAAGCGACCTCGCAATCCTTCCATTGAGGTACTTACGCCGTTCCGTCATGTGGACTGCCAAAAATGGGAGATTTTCTGCCCAAGCTCGTCAGCAACTGTAGCCCCTCGACGCGAAATCCAGCTCGGACGAGCAGGCCGCTCAGGTATTCGCCTCGCCGAATGTCTAGCGTCAAGTTAGTTGACAGAACATTTTGCCCTGCCTGGAGAGAAAGTAGACCCTACCAAAATCGAACGTGCGGGAATCTTCCTTGTTTCCCCTCTTGCCTAACAATTGCGTTGTATTGTCATCATAGACCAATTCCAAACCTACCAGGCCTGATTCATGATAGGCAACTACTTGCGACATGACCCGATCATGCTTGACGATACTGGTGAAAATAAAATCCTGTTGGAAATCATTTGCTTCGAAGAGGCCGAGGATGTGACTCCTCGAAGCCGTTTGACCACTCCCGAGCTTGATCATGCTTTTCTTCGACGTAAAGTCCTTGAAGTCGTCGATCTCCAGCGTTCCCCCGCCATGCGACTTGATGGACAGAGAGACGCGTCCTTTCCGCTTCGCCTCGGGCAGTCGCGCTCGCAGGTCATGCTCGTTCAGTGCAAGTTGACGCTGAATTGGACCGTTGTCCGTCGAGTATTCCAACCATGCATGACAAATGTCGTCTCCTTCAGCCAAGATTTCAACAAATGAGATTCCAGTCGCCGCCGTGGCCAGGACTGTGCTGCCTTCGACTGCGAACGCCTGGACACTATCATCGGGGTTGAGGGGCGGGTCGCCCGGTAGTCTGAAGGCTGGATGGGCTCGGAACCGCAAGCAGTCCAGACGATGCCAACCACACTCGTCTGTTTGACGCACCAGCCCGCCTTTCGACCTCGTCCTCGTAGAGTAAGCTTCGCGAGGCACAAATGATCGATTCAGTACGATATAGTCCTTCTGCATCACGCCCGATTCTTGGGAAGGACAACCAAATACGTGCCCGGTCTCGTGCAGGTGCGCGCCGATGCCCATGCTTGCTGCCTCCCACGAGCTTCCCGCATCACCGTTTTCATTGGCAACATGGGTCACGTCGGTGGGAGTACAATCCGTAAATGCCGGTACAACTTCCTCGAAACATGAAGGATAACTGTGCAGATAGTGCGATCCGAAAATCGCGATTTGCAGATCGTCCAAGCTTCCTCCTTGAGGATTGTGGCCTGCAACAGCATTGGTTTTGGGAGACCAGTGCGCATCGAGGAAAAGTACTGAAACGTAATTCTTTTGTCCCGGAAGAGGCCTCAAGTGATTGCGGACCTCTGTAGCAGCCAGAGAAAACAGGGCGTTGTCATGATCAGCTTCTCCGGTCCCCGGCGCCTTGTCAAGATCGCGAATCTCGGCCACGGTCTTTTCCGATCGAATGATGTGAACCCTGGCCTCAGATCGCATCGTACCGTCACCTCTGTCTCTGTAATTGGTGGTGCCCAATGCCCACTCCTCCTCGAACCGGAAACTTCTCCGTCCCAGCTTGTTCTTCCACATTTGCTCAGCTGTGAAGGCTTGCCAGAGGTAGGCCGCCATGCGAAACTTTTTTACCGCCGTGCCCAGATCGTTTCCTTCTCTCTCCGCGCGGGCTGGCACAGCATCAAATGTTCCAGTCGAGTCTTTGCCCATGATAATTGCCAATTGCAAGGGTGGTGCGCTGATGGCCGGAATCATGTGCAGAGTAAGATATGAGGCATGGATAGGATTTGAAGAGGAGCTGTTTGCAAGGCTTGGGCTGGAGAAATCCAGTCTGATTTTGTTTGGACCGGGTTGCAAATATATCAAAGCTTTGAAATGGGATTCGCACACGGGCCAAGTCATGTCCGGAAACGTGTCGTCGTATCGGCTTACAACCACATTGCCATCTACGGAATGTTGGCCGGGGTCACCGATGGTACCGCGAATGAGTAGGACCTTCTGGTATACCTGAATACAAATGTTAGATTCCACGATGAGGAGCTTCGACGGGAGTTACGCAGAGTCGCTGAAAAGGACAGAGTCACAAGCCTCTGCAACCAATGTGCAAATTGGAAATTGAATTACTGACCCACGAATTCTCTGACACATTGTGCACTCGTGGCGCGTATGGCGATAGAGGTATGCTGCTTCGTCCAGTGGCAGGAGGTGCCCCCAAGCCGGACATGCCAGAGACGCTGTACCTGCTGCTTGCCACTGACAGCTTGGGCCGAACCGATTGGCAGTTCTGTGTCTGACTGTTGTCTGAGGAGCTGACTGACTTCAACTGAAGATGAAGCGCAGGATCGGATTGCTGGCCAAGGGAGGGAGGAGTGACGGAACCACTTGAGGGTGAGGTGCCTTGGCTGTTTGCTGACCCGTCACTAGAGGCGTCGGTCGAAGTGTCCGTTCGAAAGCTGGCTCTTGACCGGCGACGCAACTCCTTGAGAAATGACGGAGCCATGACGAGCTATGGGGCATGAAATGAGGGAGAAGAGTCTTTCTGTTGCCAGAGTTTGATAGCTGATTCGACGGCGAACTCAGATGCCAGCTAGGAGATTCGATGGGCGACGAGAGGAATACATAAAGAATGAATCGACGTGCAGAATCGACTTTTCGAAGCAAATCATCAATCAAGGCGCCTTGAATCGGAGGATTACTGAGCAACGGCCGCAAAAGAGGTGGTGAAGTGTGGTTGCGTGGGTGATGAAGGCCGTCGCAGCCTTAGAACACGATGATTCCGAGCCCGAGACAGTCGGTATAATAGGAAGGTCGGGCTGGATGTTGCTTCCAGATGTCGAGGGCGGGCTCGGACAGCCTCAAGGAAAGCGAGGGAGATGACTGCACACACAAAGAAGGAGTGAGGAGCAGTCGACAAAGAGAATGAAGATGGAAGCCAGGAAACGAAAGCGATGAGCAAAAGACAGGAGGACAGGATTGCGTCGATTGTCTGGCAACGGCCGTCCTGGAGCAAGCCTCCTGGTCGCAAAAGCAGGCTTTGGACGGGCCGGCCGCACAGCTACTGCGGAGACGGAGCCAAGACTCGGCCGCGCCAGTGTGGATGCGGCAGGAGTGAGTTGGTGGATGGATCATGGTTGGATGCATGGGGAGCGGAAGCGTCTCTTTGCCAGCCCCATTCATCTGCGTATGCCAAGTATGCCGCCCCCCTCCCTACCCTCTTTCACCAGGGCCGTAGGATTGATCGGCCTTCGGCTGAGACGACACTTGGAGGGCATCTTGTGATTGAGTTGCTTCGAACGATATCTCTCGTGAAGGCGCATAATCAAAGCATCTCATAGAGCTGTGATCGGAGGCCTTTGACCAGCTCGCGGCGCCCCCTTACCTGCCATGGACATGACGAGACTGCGGGGGGCGAGGGGAGCTTGGGAAACAAGTAAGATTGATCGCTGGTGTGACGCTGAGTGCTAGTGGGCGGCCGCACAGCTAGTTGGTGGTGATACCCGAGCGTCTCCTTCCCGGGATGGCCAGCCAGCCAGCCTCGTCGATGGATGTGAAGCCGGTGCAATCAGCTGCAAAAACCACGCCAACTCGACGCTGCTGCCCACCGCAATCTGCATGTTTCTTTTCGAATAACCATTGATCTGCATCTCTGCAGCTACAATGTCACGGCAAAGCGTCATAAAATACGGAGCACGGAGTTTTTTCTTACTTTTGAATGAAATGCACCACAGCGGGCTCCATGCATCTGATTGAAGCTCCGACTGGTCTCGCTCGGCTGATTAGACAAACAATGGGTTTTTCGAATGCACATTAGCGACGGCGTCATGTTATGGAAGTGATGAAGGCAAATGCGTTGCCTTCATCACTTGACGAGTCCCTTCGACTTGCACAACATCCCTCGTTCAACTGAACAGCGATGTTTGCCATTCGCGATTTGTCCTAGGCGCGGGGCCGTCTGTGCCGTGTCCATCGTATCGCTGTGGTGGTGCGCACCTCATACTCTTGGGAGCCATCGACCGATAGGAAGGAGCAAGGCAGGTGTGATGGCTTGGCTCGTGTCCTGCAACGCACGTCACAATCGCTCTCCACTCGACGTACTCCGTACACACAAGTATGTACGGAGTACATAAAGTACATTTGAGGGAGTGTTTGATGTAGAAAGTAAATAGTATGCCTCACGTCTTAGCTATCATGAGCAACAAGTAAAGTATGTGTTTACTCTGTAGGGTACTTTTATGCATGATATGTTTGTTATAGAAGCCTCCGTACTCCGGACCGCGTATCGATTCGCCAAAAAGCTGGACAGAGGGGGGCTTCTTATCTCCCAGCTGTTCTCATATGGTACACTCGGGAAGCGGTGACGTTTGCATGTACATGTGTACCTAAAGTCCTTTGAATAAAGGTACCTACCTCTAGGTAGTTTAGGTACTTAGGTATTTAAGTTATTAATGGAAGTCGATTCGCTCCGTACAAGTCAACCAGCCGCTAGGACCTCAGTTCGGATCAATTTGCGGGGACCTTCCTCTAGAAAGCAGCACGCCGTACCCCGTATAAGATTTCGATTGTCAGCGTAATCTACACCACTGTACTCCAGAGTTTATACGGGATCACCAAGCTGTACAAGACGCTCTCGAACATGATCCGCAAAGAATGAAGGCGAAGCCAGCCCTCAGTCGATTCCTGTCCTGGTAGTTTCGCATGGTCTGCTGGTGGCTCGGGCCATGGCGCAAACCTGTGTTCCAGGCCCAAAAGTTCTTGTGCGCAAACGTCCCGGCGAACAGGTCAACGGCTAGTTTGCCGGGTTATTCGCTGTTTTGCGGTTGCTTGCCTCCACAGCGCACGCTAGGGCAGGCAGGCAGGCAGGTAGGCAGGCAGCAGCTACGCTTTCATATCCGGTCTTACCTTTGGGCGGCATTGCCCGACTCAGGCGCATTCAGGTCAGCCAGCGCTTCCCACATACTCCGCACAATGATCCGGTTTGGCCGAATCAATCCCGAGACTCTGTTCCTCGCCAGCATGACCACCAACAACTTCATCCTCCTTGGTTTTGCGCCTTTCGGCCACATACCGCTTCCGCCATGATGCAGAATGCTCTTCGGCCCTACAAAGGATTAGATGAAAGGCGTGCGCCACCAAAGAATCATAGGTTGCCAGGGGTGACGATAATTTTTCATCATCTCCCCTCGATACCGGTCCCCATGCAGAAAAAAAGAAAGGGGGGAACAAGAAAGCATTGTCGTTTCTGGCATTCGGTCCACGGCGCTACGGAGCGCTGCCTCGGAATGGAACGTGGGACGTTCGCACCCCTGCCGATGATCGAGATCTTGGAAAATGCATTTCCTTCCCATGGCTATTCGAGAAACCTGGGCTAAGCCTTCCGGACACTTACGTAAGCCCTTTTCTTTCATCAGCGAACTATTTCCCAGCCGCCTGCCTGCGTGGAAAGCACTCTGCTGCCGCACTTCCAAGCTCCTGCACCCTTGATAGGACAACGATTGCCTGCGCTTTCTCGGCAGCCAGCAAACTGAGTCGCCGTCAGCGACACTGAGCCATACGGAGTGTTCGACTCGCTGATCCTGCTTTCTCGATGGCGGCTGCTTCCGCCGATCATCGACACCTGGCGGTTGATCAATACCAGCGGGGCACAACTCAACTCCGTCAGAGCCACGGGGCTCTGCTCCCCATCGCATCGGCTTTGCCGTTCACTCTCGAACTTGACGAGCTAGTTGTGGCACACCTTTGAGCCAGATGTGAAGAACTACTAGGCAGGAAGTAGTTTGATTGTTGGAAGTACAGTATGAATACCGTGACTCACTTCGTGAAACCTGCAACCTTCTGCTAGCACTGGTAACATGAGCCCATCACACGGCATGATATTGGAAGTCTCATTGCGGCCATTCGTCCAGGCCATGGATGGCAAGGCTGTCTTGTGCGAACGTAAAGTCATTGTTTTACGTGGCTGACCGAAGCTGAAGTTTGCGGCCCAGGTGTTCTCAGTGCGCACCAACAGACCCGTGGCGGTATCGATCGTGAAGGGGAAGGCTCCTGTAATTCTTGGAGAAAGTTGTGCTTTGTCAAGTACTTTATACAGAAACGTGCTGGCCACCGCGGATTGGGGAACCTTCCGCGAATAGCTTTCAGGGCCAAATAGTCGACCAACCAAGCCACATTCTTCCTTGATCTTGTAAATTGAGAAATTTTTATCAGCATTTGAGAAAACAGCAAGTCGTCAATCCGATGCCCCCGGCCAAGACGGCGGAAAACCCGCCATGCGACCGACATACATTCAGACAAGGAACGAGACCCGACTATTAGCAGAGAATTACAGGCGGGGGCCGAAGGGGCTGGGGCTGGGCTAGGGCCGCAGTGGACTAGCACTATTGGCCCGGTAAAGTATCACTGTGGTTTTCGAGGCTTGCGGCGCATCCAACACGCATCGAGGTATTCGGGGTGCTTGTGTCAGTATGTCATTGACAGCACAGAGAAACGTCAGTTGGATGCGTGTCAAGGGTGAAGGCAAACCACACTCGAGACGGAGGAAACTGTGAAGTTGACAAGGAAGAAAGTCTGGTCCACCCCCGTCATCCACTGGGTCCCCGTTTCTGCAGGCGCTTTCTCCCAGGAAACCGAGTTGCCGTGTGTAACGTGGAACTCAATGACACCGAGAAGCCTCGAAGACTCCTGGCTCCAGAGCAGCAAGCTTCCCGCAAAGAAGGAGTAGATGACGCGAGCGAAATTTCAAAAGCACGCAGCACAGTAACTTTCGTTATTTCCGCTCAATTCGAAAATTTCTCATTGACAAATCCTAATAGCCCAAGCCCACAGCCACTCTCTTTCCGATCCACGGCCGCCTCTGGGCCTTAGCCGCCGAAGCATGCCCCATTAAGCCGCACGGTCGCTGAGTCGGTTGGTTACCCTCCCTCCCCTTCCTTCATTTCCCTCCCTTCAGCTTCACCAGTGACTTTCCTCAGTCTGACGGGCCACGTTTTGCATGTCGCAACGACACCGAAGCCAGCCTGATTGAAACAAGGAGAATCCATTCATTCCCATAGTCATTCTTCTCCGTCCTCCATTCTCCAGCTCTCGGGAAAAAATGTCGTCGAGATGGAGAAAAGAGCCTCAGGACGTAGCGGACAGCATTCTGAAGCGTGCAGAACACACCAAGGTGAGCACATGGAATTTCTTTCCGTACCCTGATGTTCATGGGCATGAGATTTCTAACCAATTCTTTGATTTCTGAAGGTCATTCGTCGGTTACAAAATTGTCTGGCACTTGCTCAATTCAAGACCAAGCATGGCTTGGAGGAATTAACGCTGGATTCCATCGAACCGAGATTCGAGGAGGAGATCAAGCGCAAGCGCCTTCATGACGGCGAGCCACTGTCCGATTCGTCTTCCAGTGTCTCCGACGTTCACTATCCGACAAGGGCCTTGATGAGCTCGCCGCTCAAGCCGGCCATCTTCTCCGATGCTTTGGGATCCAGCCACGGGACCTCGGGCCATCGAAAACGCAAATATCTGGCCAATTTTAACCAGATTGCATCGAGCCCGCGCAGGCGATTCCGACAATCGCCAACCGCACACAGGTCCTTCGGCTTCCCAGCCTGGCAGGGAAACAATCAGCTCACACATTCATCGCCCATCAAACCTCGACGCCAGCAACATTTCACCAACCCCGCTGGACCCGACGTGTCTTTCTTCCAGCAACCGAAGACGATCGGTGCGCCCCTCACATCACCGAGCTTTGCTGTGCCCTCTGACGATGAAGACGATCTTGCTGCATTACGTCGCTTCAATGCGAGCAATGTTCGATCATCTCCCCCTCGCACCCCGCCGACGCAGACTAGAAGTCTTGCGGTTCAGCGCAGCAGAGAGGGGTGGGACGCCGCTGAAGGTGGAAAAACGCCCCAAGAAGGTGCCGACCTTCTTTTGTATCTCGCATCATCACCCTCTCCCGCGGTCAAATCCAACCGAGCACGCATGGGGCGCCTAACTACACCGCCCCCCAAAGACAGCAAGCTTGACCTGCCGTCTTCAATGATGACCACGCCGGGTGGGGGAAAACTCTTCCCCAACACACCCGGGCAAGGGTTTGACTTTTCCGAGTTCGTGAACGTAACGCCAAGCCCAGCACAGAAGCCCTGGAGGACGCCGGGTCCGACGCCAGCTCGCACACCAAAAACAGCCACCCGAGCAAGGTTGACATTTGACAACACGGGCTGTTGACACTGAAAACTTACTCCTGCTTTGCAAGACCCATAATCTGCGCACGCCCCCGCCAACGGCCATAGCCATACAGAAACGGGTCATTCTTTGTTCTTGTTCTATATTTGTTCTTTTTTTTTCCCCCGACAAAATGGATGTCGGAGCTGTCCCATGCACGGTGTACCAATTATGAATTATACTGGAAATGGTCGCTGACCCACAGATGGACGCGGCTACCTATGTTTAACGGCGGTGTACAAAATGGCAGCCAATGGTCTTTGGATTTTGAGTCGGTAGACGTTTCCTTGGCAGTATTTCCTAGATGTCTCGAACAGGTTGTATAGGAAGTCATGGATTAACGCGACGTTGCTCTGATCATCAGAGCATGGACATCAGTTGCTCTGGGTTTGGGGCGTTGCTGCCGTGATGAGCCTTTGAGGGCAGATCATTGCAGGACACGAGTCATCGCTCTCACCAGTAGCATCACGAATACAAGTCCGTCAAGGTGTCCCTGTCTGTCAATGCCATGTGGGAAAAAAAAAGTGAAGCGGGCCAAGTCGGCATCAGCACTTTACGCGTCGCGAGTGAGGGGCTGCGACGCGCCCATGACACGCTATATTGCATCACTTATTTCGAACGCGTTAATAGGTGGAGATGTCATGCACCAATCAACTGCTTGCCACGAGACGGCCGCATGGACCACCTCCCAGGTTGGGGCATCATTGCGCGGAGTACCCTATACTACGTAGCACTTCAGTATACTCCATATGCACCATGGCATTTGAGCAGTTGTCCTGCGAGTTCGGAGCACGCGTGGATGACAAAGGTGTCAAGTAAACCAAATGTGCCTTTCTTGGCTGATGTGCGGATCGGTCCACCTATTGTATCTGTCGAGTTCACGTAACACAGCTTGCACGTCTATCACAGTACCTTTCCCCCCTTTGTACCAAAATGCCCTAGTATTGCTGACTGCAGCGAAGTTTTGACTTCGTGCTCATGTCTGTAACGGTTCGTCCGCCGCCTTCTTTGTTTTGAGGACCATCTGCATCTACCAACAGACACATTTTCGTTGTGAGTTGAAAGTGCGTGAGTCGACAGTAGTATCCCCCTCCCTTTTCATGTTGGGAAACATTTTCATCTGTCAATAACCACAATTTCGATATGAGTTGCTGGTTTACGCCGTTTTAGTGTCGGGCGCCATGTCCCTCATCTGGTAGGCCATGATGGCCCAGACGGCCCGCATGGCCGCCAGTCTTTGGTCGACGTCGAAAAAGTCGTACCATGGACTTCGCCAGGCTTTGACTTTGCCCCAGCTGCGCTTTGTGGTGTCTGGTTCTGGTGAGCCGTCCAGGACCTCAAGCAGGCGCATGGGGACGCGGACGCGGAGGATGGAAACATGGTGGAACAGCGAGCTGATGACGAAAATGTCGTCGTGGCTGGCGCCCTTGACCTTGCCGATGGCTTCGTACTTTGCTTTGCGGTCCCACGTGGACGAGGGGGGGCGCGCCATGCGGTAGTTGTCGTATATGGGCAGCGTTCTGCGAGCCCGCTTGCTGGCTGGGCCGTCTCTGCCCTGCGGCTGGTTACTTGGCCGTTGTGCGTGGTCGCCCGTTGCGGCGGCTGGTTCTCTATCGACCTCTCGGCCGATGGGGCCTCCGACGCCGCCTCCCCATCTGTGTTTGGTGGTCCACCACTGGCCGTGTCCGAAGCGGACTTCCTCTTTGCCCTCGCGAGACCGATGCTGGGCCGTCACGAGAGCAGCCACCACCTCACGAGCGAGATCTAGCGACTGTGCCGTTGCGGGATCTGGCGTCGTGAAGTTGACTGTGGGACGAGCACTGACGGCAGCCACGGGACCGTAGATGTGGCCGGCTCGTGCTGCCTCTCGGTTCGTGGGACTCTGAAACACAAAATGGCAGTTTGACGCCGTGTAAGATTTCCGCTGGTGCTGCCCCGTCGGCGAAGCGAGGTGTAACCGTGGCTCTGCTCTTGCGGCCGACGTGTTACATCCAAAGTCGTACGCCACCAGCTTTATGAACGCCGCCAGGAGGTTGTGTCTGTACTCGGCTGGCATGGCGTCGCCCGAGAAGGTCCGTAGACTGAACGATGATAGATAGTCAGTTGGAGTCTGTTCGTCTGCGGCGCTGAGTTCCGGAGAGGGGGGCATTTCTGGCGGCTGGGTCGGATCATCCCAGAACGACGTGTATTGTTCTAGGCAGCGGAAGAACTCGTAGGCATTGCCCAGTCTGGCTTGTTGCTTGCCTCTCGGGGCCGCAATCCTCCTGACGGTGCGAAAAGCGTCTTCGTTCTTATGGGCAAGCTCTCGTCTGCGCTCCAGATAAATTTCACTGCCGGGGGATTTCCCTCCAGTCCTGAGCGGAGAGCGATCAGTGCCCCGTTGGCTTTGCGCTTCCGCGGTCGTGAAGCTTTCCCATCGGTCAAAATCGGGCATACATGGTGTTGCCGGCACCAGGTCGCACAAGTCGACATCAAGATCCAGGTCGAGGCCGATGGCGAGTAGCCCATCAGGCCCAAGCAGGATAGATTCACGTCCAGTTGATTGTAGCAAGACTGGCAAAATCGGCGCGCGATCTGTCACAGTATTGTCTTGCGCATATGGCTGATATCTGGGCAGGATAACAGGCGTTGCATCTGGAACATCCTGAGGATCAACCCTGGCTGGTAGGCTGGCTATGGTCTGGGTTAGAAACTGATCAAAGATATCTTGTAAGGTGCATCTTCAGCTAGCAAGTGGTATCAAGAAATTACTATGGAAGTCGTCCGCCCGCGAAACTAGTACTATGCGAAGCCTGACTACGTGAAAGGGGCCATCTAGGGTTGCAGAAGCTCGTACAGCGAGCTTCGGTCCAGCCAGCAACAGACACGATGCCATAGGGCTGGACATGGGGGGGTATGGCAATGGCTTCATTATGGGACTGGATGCAGGAAGAATAGAGAGTTCGTAGCATAAATTTATACTCACGAAGAACAGGGAAAGCTCCGAACATGGTAGTATGGATAGTGTCGAGATAATAATGCTGGCTGAAGTGGCTCCTCCTTTATTCCGCTAGTATCTTCGATTTTCCCGGCGTCACGGGCTTTGATCGTTTCAGCCCGGCATTCAACGAGCGATTCAACGAGCGACGAGTCCCACTCCTTGCCGAGACAATCGCCGAATGGAAATCGATTCAAGACCGCTGTCATGGGAGGCGGTGCTGGCAACGACGGGCACGGTGTGGACTAAAAAGCTGACTCCGGTGCAGTCAAGGCTCGCAACTGCGTTTGAATGACTCAGAAGAGGGTGGCGCGTTGACGACAATGACGACAAACGATGTCGACGAACCACGAAGCAGATGGAGCCGACAGCCGAATTGCCAGTCGATCAGAGTTCGGTGCTGAAGATCATTGCCGGGCGGAGTAGCTCGGTGACGGATCGAGAGATAGAGACGGCTGCATAGATGAATACATATGGATTTAAGCATCAATATCTTGGTGACGGAGAGGGGTTCTGGTGGGATGGAAGAGCGGATGCCTGTCGTTGTGGACCCATGAATTATCCCGTGCCTCCTCTCCTCATTTTGAAAAGGGAAAGGGAAGGGGACATAGACAAGACGAATCCGTCCGGGAAGGTGAATCCAGTGACTGTTGATGGATTTTTGACAAGAATCGATTTGATTCCCCGAATCATTCCGAATTTTGTGAAGATAGGGGCGAAAGGGGGGGAGCGAAGCAAGAAAGCTCGAAAGCTAGAGGTCGTGACAATGCCGTAGTCAGTCAGTCTCGGGTAAACACAGGTTTCGCCGAGGCGCAGGCCAGCGGGTGGGTCTCATGAATGCACACATTGATTGACATTCACAATTGTGTCCCAGCTCTGCATCCATTTTAACACTATATTCGATGTGCATGTGTGGCCCGCACCCAGCTGACGACTCAGCCATTGATAAAGCAGGAGGTCGGACGCTCTCTACAAATTGCATCCGACAGAGTCAAGCCGCCGTCACATCGCAGCGCGATAGTCGGAGGTCGGAGCCCAAGAATGCACCAAACCCTCGGGCCAGGGCATTAGCAGGAACTGTCGCCGAAACAGTCTGTACGGTGTACCAAATCCAAGCACCTGGGATCCAGGAGCGTTGTTCGACGTTTTTGGTGCACTGCGACGCCTGTACTTGCCAGCTCGAATTCAGTCCCGATTGCCTCGCCACTTGCCGCCATTGTGAGTTTTGCGAGTCGACGTGGACACCGTCGTGTGTTGCCAAAGCGCAGTCGACAGACACACAGCAGAAAGTACTACGTTGATTGAGTCATGACAACCCCTCGCGGAGAGTGCCCCTTACACTGTGTTCTGGAGATCATACTGAGGAGCCACTCAAACTACCCCAATTTCGCTGTTTTCGCCTCCCAACAATCCCCAAGGCCAAGTCAGCATTCTGGGTCTAGCCTGTTGAATAGGTCAAGCAGCCATTTCGCAGGTGATACGCAGCCATTGCTAGCCTCGACGTTCCATTGTTCCCGCCCATTTTTAAATGGAGTGCCCCCTCACGCGGTTGTTTCACGTACGCCACCAGTGGAATGTTTCGAAACGCCATCGGCTCCTGCTACTCCGTGCGAGGTGAAGCAAAGGGAAAACTCTCACTGAAAAGACAGAAGGAATGGAAGGGTGGACGGTCAGGAAGGAAGCCAAGGGGAGAGGAGCAAAGAAGCAAAAAAGAAAGAGAGAAAGAACGCAAGACGACGAGTTGGGGATGAGGGAAGGGCTGACCACGACCATGCCAAAAGCTTCACTATCTCGCCACGCGATGCTATGCGATGACTAAATCACCTACTCGCCCTGCGCACTCCGTGCCAGCATTTCGAAACGACACCGGGTATACGATTGGTGTAGATGAGCAAAACCCCGATCCTGAGTCAAGCCGCACCTTCCTTCTCTCGCACGCGGCAGGCGGCCACCATTCCATGGGCACGCGATCCATCGAACCTGCCCTTCAAACAGTTTTCCTCTTCAAGTCGGGTTTCCGACACCAAACCTTGGCATATCGGCAGGCATGTGAGCCGCCCACGCCTTCTCAAGAAAGTCGAACAGGCACGAGCCCGACGTCACATGCCACATCGTGTCCTCCTCGAGCACGCAAATGGCGCCAATGCTCACGACCAGCTTATTTCCCCATACATGATCGATGATGCTGCTGAGGGCACATGCATGCGCCCGGCGGCGAAGCGGGTTGCCGCGAATAAATGTCCAAAATGGGGGGGTGTGCTCCGCAGTTCATCATGGCAGCACTCCATACTAGACACGCCGGCTCGTCGGTTTTCTATGCTCCACGGTCCATGCTTCATGCTCGCGTGGCCGGCACCCTGCGAGTGGCAGACAGATGCCCGCTCGTTCTTGGCAATTGGGAAAAGGAAAAGAAAGACGCGAAATGTTTAGATGCGATGGTCATCACGTCGCACATGCGTGGAATGGAAAGCTTCCGTCCTGGAAACGCAGACTCGCATCGTCGCAGCCCTTCGCATCATCGCCCACTCCCCCATGTGGTGGTGACGCGCAGGGTCCTCTCGGTTGGGTGGCTCTGACGATGCTTGTGCATCAGATGCGTCGCACATCCAGGCTTGCCGCGACCCCTGTTCCACCCCTGCCCATGCTTGTTCTATACAGACAGGCCCTACGGGGTGCATGGCTGGTCATGGATGTATGGCCACTGTCGTGGGTTCGCCTGGTCGTGACGATGGGCTCGACTGTATCAGCTTGATGATTGGCCTGCCTCTCGACCGTTCACGTCCGTTCCCGCGAGCCCAAACATCCTGCGGCATCATCTTGCGGCTACTATACTCTGATACAGATTTCTGGTGCTCATTCTAGTTTCGACTCCACCCCGCCGCCCAAAGAGGATCGCAAAACACTTCGACTTCGTTTCTCTCCTTCCTTCCTTGCCTCTCAAAACCCCAATACACGCCTGTTTTCACGATTTTATGCACCGCCTCGACTTGCTTCATGCTCACATCTCCAAAATAGACGGCTCATCACGACGATCTCGAATATTCAGAATTTTATTCTTGCGAAGCAGCATCGGCAACGACCATTGGTGGTCAACAGTGTCATCTATGCAGCCTGTATCTCGCACAACCACCGATCGCCAACCATCCTTCAACGACATCTGAGCGGCGGGGCCTTGCGAGCATCTCCTTCGGGAGGAACCATCCGGTTCAAGCATCCGTCATGTCGGGACCGTCCAAAGAACCATCGGTCGCGATCATGGAGGATAAATCATGTACGACTATCGCGAGGAGACCAGTGGTCGGCCCCAATTATAACGTGTCGGTGCCATGTCAGCCCGTGCAATCGCTTGGCCTCCTGAACAACAATGCAAACGGCAACACGGCCAATTCAAAGAGTGCTCCTTCAGTAGTTCCCGGGCATCAAATCTCACCAGTCGCCGCACAACCACCGAAAGTCCAAACGGCCACTATGTCCTCACTGGCTCGGTCAGCTACGGTGGCCGATCAACCTGGACCGGAAGACAAGACTGTAGTGCCGATTAAGACCATCACCACCACCACTACCATCACCAACACCATCATCGCCACGACCGTTCCGGCTGAACAACGTCTTCCTCCTGCCAATGGCGCCTTGCCAAACACCGGGGATCAATCACCAAAAGCAGCATCTCCTGATACTCCTAGGAAACCCGAAGACAAAAATGGCCAGCCGCAACGACTAACCGAAAAGCCAGCCGCTGGAAAAGAGCAGCCAACGCAAATGGTCTCTGTCGAAGAAGCTCCCCAAAATCCCAATATCCAGACTGCAACAGTTGACGCCCCTAATGTCACTGCTGAGGCCCCCCCCTCCAAGCCTCCCACCGTGAAATCGACGACTGTCCCTCCCCCGGTACAGACGACCCTGATCACCGCGAGCACGCCAGCCTTGGTCCCATCAGTGCCTGCTCCCAAGGGGGTCGCAAGCAGTCCCTCTCTGGGAGACAACCCGGCGGGAAGTAAACCGACCGGTGACCTCACTGGCTCAACCGGCCCCACGAACCCAGGGACCGGAGCTGTCGAGGCAAGTCCCAACAGCTCACGGCAACCATCAACTGGCGCAATTGTTGGCATGTCGGTCGGAGGCGCCGCCGCACTAGCTGTCATAGCGTTATTGATCTGGTTCATCAAGAGGAGGTTGAAGAAGAGGAACAGTTCTTTATCTTTACCAGCAGACAATGGCGATTACGGGACTTTACCGGAAGACGCCAACGCAACTGCGGCACAACGCAGTCATCTGGGACAGTGGCTGCCGGGTGGAGATGGACGTCGCTTTACAAACGGCCTGAACGCGTGGAGGAGCCGCCCCAGTAACGCCGGCATCGCACGAGGCATGGAAGAACGGGCAGCAGTGCCGTTCACTAGAGCAAATCCGTTCGCGGACGGTCCGGGCAGGCAGCCACAGCAACCAGGAGCATATACCCAGAACGACTACGGGTCATCCAGGGCGAATCATGACATGAACCCGTCAAACCCATTCGCGGACAGCAACGCGATAAGGATACCGCCGCCGATGCCTTCTCTCCCACTGGCGGCGATGGTGTTTGACGATCCGTCTCAACGCCAGATGACGCAGTCGGGGGGTTTTGTGCCTCCGTACCCGTCGCGAGGTCGCTCCCTCAGCGCCAACGGTCGCGCGTCCCCGAGTCCACCCCATCCAGCCATGGTCTCGAGGCCGCGCTCGGTACACAGGGAGTCGGTCCGGAGTGTCGACACCTTTGCCGACAAGAGGAAGAAATTTCGCTCAGACCCATTTGATCTGGAAATCGACAGCCAGATGATACCGAGTCCGTCGGTGCCAGGGCTTCCTCAGCTCCCCAATCTGGGATTCCATACACGGTCCGTCAGCGAAGCCAGCTCTCGCTACACGAGCGGAGTGACTGTGAGCGATTGGGATTCAATAAGAGACGGCGAGACGAGCGCTTCCTCCAATCCATTTGCCGACCGGAATATCCCTAATGGCGGCAAGCCTGGCCCGGCAAGCAGGCCCCGACAACGGGGTCAGAAATCCGATGTCGTTTTCGGACAGGCGTTGTGATTTTTGTGATTTTTCATTCGTACGAGGTGGAAAACAAGGTGAAAGGCATGACAAACGGCGTTTATTTGTTTTCAACTCATTCGGCGAGCGAGCAATGAAGTACCAAATTTTGGGCATTATCTTATCTTGTATATACCGTCGTTATCCCAGGGGGGCATCATGACGACCACCACGAGTTGAGCGCTCGGCAATCCTGCTTCTACCTTTTACTTCCGCTAATTGGAAATACAAAGAAAAAATTGAAAAAGTACAATAATCGCTTCTGGTTGATCGTCCTGAAGAGTCCCAACACGCTCCTGACAGGCCTCATTGCCTTCGTGGAGGTTCAGTAGTTCCTTCGCCATATCAGAATCTGTGGCGTCATATGACGGCCTGTAAAAACGCAGACACGTTGTGTACGACAAGAAGAGAAAATCCCAGGTGAAGCAGGGGCAAGGAAAGAAGAACAAAAGGAAAGCTTGGCAAAAGCCATGCCTCGAGGCGGGCGTCCGGCAGAGCCCCGAAGCCGGTCTCATCATACGCATCCGTTTCATCACGCGGCGTGTGGCAATCTTGGTACAGACCGCGTGTCGGCAGCATGGTTCTTCTCCGGAGATCGGGATTAGCATGACGACCAGTGATCAGCGGATTCTTTCTCAATGCGAACCTGTTCATTCTCAGCCCCTTCTTTCTCAACGCGAGCCCGTTCAGTCTCAGCCCATTCCTCCTCCTGAATGCGAGCCCGTTCAATCATAGCCTTTTCCCTCCGAATGTGAGCCTGGCGACCCTGTTCCGCGATGAACGGGTATTGTTCTTTGCTTTGGTCGCTTTTAAAAAAAGGAGGATTCTCTATGTTATACCACAGCACATCGCGTGTAGCCAGAGCATCTTCAAGACTGTCATGTCCTCGGCCATTCCTCTGAATGACTCTGCCCAGAGTGTCGAACGTCAGAGCTTTGAGTGATAGGCCTCCTTCCTGTGGCGCCCGAAAGACGTCTGGAGCACTCCCACGGCGGATGTCGGGGTCCTCTAATTCCCATGACCTTCTTTCCGAGTCTTCTAAACGAAGCCGGCGCCGTTCAGTCTCAACGAGGAGCGTATCGACGACGTTGGGGTGGATCCAGCGCATCGACGCGAGATCCTGGTGACATGCGTGGCCGACAACGATGGTGTCCGGGCCGACGTGCTTAAAGACGGCGTCTCTTACCGCGTCACGCCCAAAGAAGCACTTGCGGCCGCGCCGGGCCGCTTCCATGGCCTGCCGTGTGACTCCGGAGAAGCGCGTGTTGTAATGCGCCATTGGCACACTTGGATAGACGAGGCTATCAACAAGCACTTTGCCCGAGAAGAAATCCACCATTGAAATGCGGATCAGCTCGGTCTCGCCGCTGCTGGCGGTGCCCATCTCGCAGTCAAGCGCGACGGCTTTTAGAGCCGAGCAGCCAGGCTGTGTTGGTGGTGTGCGGTGAAATAACCAGTTACTCTCCTGTTCACCTGGTGCGTACTGATGTGGTACATGGGCGTTATAGCCGGAGCATGGTTGGGACCAGACAGGCTTTTTGCAACATGTCCATGCCTTTTGGGTACTAGCCGTTAGCTTCTCCCTGATCTGCGTGGGAGGCGATTTTTTGCCCAAAATGTTTGATGACGTCGGAAGATTGTGCGTATGGAGGCGACATACCCGATTGCGCACTCTTCCTGAGTGAAATTTGCAGACGTGCGGAGGCTCATCTGATAGCGTGGGCTGCACTCGGAGGAAATATCCCATCTTGACAAGGACTGATGTGATGATCAGACTAATGAGCATGGAGGGAGAAGTAGGGGGGGAATAGTCTGTCGAAGGGTGTCGAGTTGCACTCACTTTTGCGGCAATTCCCGCACCTCGCCTTGCACTTAATTTCGTCGGGCGAAAGCTCGGTAAGGATGTATCCCGCCTTTCTCATCCTGAACTGGTTCAACTGAAGGACTTTGAGGAACTTCAGTTCCACTTCCGTGGGCTCCCGTGGCCCGTACGAGGTTTTGGAGCTCATAGCTTGCTCAAGCGGCTGCTGACCGCGATGATGACTGAAAACTACGCCGTAGGTCTTTGTAAGACGAGGGCTGAGATGAGAATGATCAGTTGAAGACTCGAGAGACGACGACAATCAAGGGCGACGACAAGACGTCTCACCTTCTGCCGCCAATCTGCGCCTTTAGCTCGCAAGACGTCGTGGATATGTATTCTAGGCGAAGCTAAATGTGCATTGATCTATCCGCGCAATCCAAAGATATAGCTCGATGTGTGCTCTGACATCTGTTTCACTCTGGAGTCACACTCGCTTGGCTTGTGATATATGCACAGGTCACCTCGCAGACTTGTCCGACACAATTGCCTCACAGTTGGTTCTGGCGGGCGCGTGAATAACGAGCAATGCTCGGTTGTGGTCCTCTATTGCCAATGACACACGCGATCATGTCAGCAAATGCAAAGGGGAGTCATTGCCCCGGTTGCAGACAGAGTCGGAAGGAGCTCTGCATCACCGTGTTGCCGTCGATGTCCATTTCCTGACATGCCAATCAAATGACGCAGACTTCAAGACGAGCAAGTCCTGAGCACCTGCTTTTCCTCATCTTGTCGGCAAGTCACTCAACAGCACACCTCGGTGGACCCGATGACGAGCTCGAACACGTGGTCCATTCTCGTGAATCGTGATGCATGCGTCGCTACACACAGACGCATGTACGGAGTACGTGAACACGACATCAAGATAAGGGTCTCGATGGGTGCCAAAGGGCGACTTTGGGGTTGGGGTTGGGGTCGGGGTTGGAGTTGGGGGGGGAACATACCGGTGCTAGTATGTCGGCAGCAGTGGAGTCGACAATGTTTTTTTATGAAGGAGAGAACCGACAATGGAGCTAAGCGGTGATGGGACGGGTTTTATGGCCGGGCCCGCGGCTCCTTCGCTCACGAAAGTTTCGCATTCTAGTCAATTCCACGGAGTAGTCCGTCAAAGTGTAATTTAGTCGATTGTACGGAGGAGTCCGTCGAAGTATATTTCATATTTCAGTCGATTGTATGGAGGAGTCCGTCGAAGTGTATTCTATTAGTCGATTGTGCGGAGTAGTCCACCTAAAGTAAGATCACATTTTCGACGGGAGCTTTCGAGTCGATAATGCTGACATTTCTTCCAAAACAAAACAAATAGCTCGTGCGACCAGCCCCGAAACCCCGAACGATGATGATGCAGACGCACATCTGACAGCGTATAATGTGGGCGTTTTTCCGTTGTTTGTTGCGTTAATAATATGATGATGTACGTACTCAAGTACGAAGTACAGAGGTGACCCCTGGACATCTCAGCTGTCGGCAAGGCCGCGGCTGCAGCTGCTGGAGAGCTAGCAAATGCAAATAAAGTGGCGCTCAGGTGGGGCAGCATTTGACGTACGACCCATGTCAATTCATGATGGGACACACTTTTTTTTTGTTTCCTCACTCACTTCGAGTATGATGCAGACTTGTCATTGGTGTCAGAATTACCAGTCGCAGTGATACGCTCCGCATATCACCACAATGCTGTCGGCGTCCAGGAAACGTCGAATCGAGCTACTTGCCTCGCATTCTGTGGTCAGGCCATCCATCGTAGTACACGACGCGCAGGGTCCTTGATGACTTGGGGAATTCGAACGACCCTGCGTCGGACCCCGCAACCTGCAAGCCTCGATTATCTTCTGTTGCTGTACGGAATCATTACCACAGGTAGCAAAACAGGACGTGGAGATGCCCATCCATCAAGTGGCGCAGTAACTGCCACATGGCTGAGCGGGGGGAGGACAAGATGGGAAACACGTGCAACGTGCAGGAATGCTTTGGTGTTGAGGCCGCTGCGAGCATCTGTCGGCATGCCATACGACTTGTCCTATCGACGTCGGCATTTTATGTCGGTTCGGAGTGGCCGGTCAGCAACTCAACTCACCCATCTGCAGGTATGCAGGAGCGAGAAGATAGATACAGTGTGTGGGTGGTGTAATCATGTGTTTTGGGGAAAGGCCAGACCGGTCGCGATAAGGCTGACCACCATCGGCAGCGGGAGCGAGGGCGGAAGCGAAATTTCATTAGGGCCGGGGTACTCAGCACGGAGTTTTTATTCCCAAGACATACAATTCTCTCTACAAACTCCGCAGCACAGCTCTGTACCACGTCCATTCCTACGTCGGTCGAGCAGCTTGGCCCCATTTCGTCTCCTTTTGCTAAGCCCTACAAGCGAAATGTGGTCCTCTTCGAGACATTTTGGCGGCAACCAACTCCCTGCGCAGTGTGATTTGCAGGCCTGTTGTCAAGTTCGTTCAACACGCGAAGACATCTCCCCAACCACATTGTCGCCGAGCACACAACATGATGACGAAAGTGTGCGTGTCTCGGAAATCGTGTTGCTGATGGAGGAGGTGGCGCCGGGACCATGACGGGATCGTTTATCGTCTCGTTCTGTGACACGAAGGCCCCCCCTCGACAACGACCTTTCTCAGTCTTCTCTACCTCTTTTCTCTCAATCGTATTACGAGTACGAGCATGCGGTGTCTCATCGGCGCGACGACTAACTCCTAGATGTTAACAGTGCGGAATTGTCACCTTTGTATCGGGCTCGGTCTTCTGGGCAACACGCTGCGTGGGCACAGATTGATTTGACGTGCTGTTATCACTCCACAGCGTTGCACTGCCAGCTTCGAGAATGTGTTGAGCCTCCATAACCTCGGCATGTACGGATCTCATGCACACATCATGGTCATGTTTTGTTTGGCTTGCAGGCCTGGCCTGATCAGCCCCGCCGAGGCTGGGCGCTCCAGAATCGTGCTGCCCGATGCTCCATTGTGCACATGTACATATGTACGTGTACTTGACCGTCGTCATTTTCCTGATCCGCATGAGTACTCTGCACATTCACATAATTTGACAACCACGATTCAAACCCCACTTCAAGTTTCCTCATCCCAATTCCCTGTCATTCGCGTTACTGCTCCCCCCCCTTCACTTCGCCTCAAGCGCATCAGTGGATGTAGTCGAGAGCATGCAATGATTCCGAGCTTCTCAGCCGTTAGATTGAACTGCATACGCGTATAATGATGCTGCCCGCATTACATGGCAGGTAACATGTCCCTTTGATCTCATAGATCGCAGCTCCATCAATTCAATACATGAGTGCAGCACACACCACCACTTCCCGCCCAATCACTCAATTCACTCGTTTCTGGCCATCTACTTCCGTGCCTAATCTCCTCTCCTCCTCCTCCTCCTCTTCCTCCACCACCACCACCGCCGCCGCCGCCGCCGCCACAATTTCTTTCATCCTCGTCTTCGTCCTCACCCTCCTCTACCCATCACTCGCATACCGCGGTGCACACGATACGCCTCCTTCCTGATTGAGACGCGGGTTGGGCCTCGCGCCAGCCTCTATTTCTCGCTACTCGCACCCCCTTCCCCTTTCCCGGTGCGACTTCCCTTTCTTCTGGCTGCTAATTTACCGACTACTGCTTCCTGCTCCCACCTTGACCGCTCCTTCCCACACACACTCGCTCTCTCACGCAGCGCGCGCACACGCGCATACACACGTTACATCAATACCTCAGTCCCCGGAGGCAGCGAATGAGTCTCGTCGGCTTTTGCAATTTTATCCGTCTGCATTACATCATTGCCCCAGTTGCTGCCTCTGAAATTTGCGCTCACTCCTCATAATAGTCACATCTGTCCGCTCCTGTCTGAAAGAAAATGTTTGGGCCGTCCGGCTGTGACTGAAACCCAATATACTTGCATGCATACATCCACGATTTCTGCTTAACCTAGAATCCGATACCTACCTAGGTACTTGATCTGCGCTTCAGACCGCCGGCGCCACGCAATCGCAACCAAATTCTCTCCGTCCCCGCTTTCAGCACACATCACGCGCTTGAACAGCACATCTCATACGTGGGCAAGATTGTTGACTGATCGCCCACGCCCGGCCCAACATGTCCGCATATCCAGGCTATGGGAGCCCTGGCTACGGCGCCCAGCAAGATCAATACCAGGGCAATTATTACACGTAGGTTCATCGACCGACACGGACGCTGTGAGTTTTTGACCGCGGGCATGCTAACGTGAGCAAATGGGCCTCAAGACACTCGCAACAGCAAGGCTACACTGGCTATCCGTCTCACGGCCAAGCGTCTCCTCAGCCAGGTTTCGGCTACCAACAACCGTCACCGCTACCGCCGCAGCAGCAACAATACACCTATCAGGTATGAGAAGCTTCTTATAGAGTGCTGTGGCTGCCATGCGTGCCATGTGCGAGTCGCTCATCCAATATGTACGTGATTGCTCACAGGATGCAAATGCATAGCACCACGGACAAGCGCTGCCTCAACAGTACTCCGACCATTATAGTCACGCGCCCTCGCAGCCCACCTATAGCTCAAGGCCGAGTCCCAGTCACAGTCACGGTGCGGCACCCCAAACATCCCCATATTCTTTCAAGATCGGCATATCGAGGGGAAGAGTTGGCTGTATGTCTGCCAAACGGAAAGGCTGACCATCATGTCTCAGGCCTGTCATCGCACCACGGTGCCTACAGTCCTCAATCGAGTCGCAGCGGACCACCGCCTCCCCCCCCCCTCGGCCCGCAGCATTTTGGCTCTGGAGCCCCGCAAGGATACGCTTTTCAGTACTCGAATTGCACTGGGCGCAGAAAAGCCTTACTCATTGGCATTAATTACTTTGGGCAGCGAGGTCAGCTGCGCGGTTGCATCAATGATGTTCGGAACATGACGGCGTACCTCGCCGAGCACTTTGGCTACCGGCGGGAGGACATGGTCATTTTGACAGACGACCAACAGAACCCCATGAGCCAGCCAACAAAGCAGAATATCTTGCGCGCCATGCATTGGCTGGTCAAAGACGCCAGACCGAATGACTCTTTGTTCTTCCACTACTCAGGTTCGTCCGTCCCCTTGAAAGAACTTCCGCTGTTCGAGGATTTTCCGCGCCTAGAGCTGCCCGCGCTGATGAACATTGCCACCTCGAACAGGTCATGGAGGTCAAACAAAGGACCTTGATGGCGACGAAGCGGATGGGTATGACGAAGTGATCTATCCCGTCGACTTCAGACAGACCGGTCACATCACCGATGACGAAATGCACCGAATCATGGTCAGGCCTTTACAGGCGGGCGTTCGCTTGACCGCGATTTTTGATTCGTGCCATTCAGGAACAGCGCTGGACTTGCCTTACATCTATTCCACTCAGGGCATCCTCAAGGAGCCAAATCTTGCCAAGGAGGCTGGTCAAGGCCTTCTCGGTGTCATTTCATCTTATAGCCAAGGCGATCTGGGCGGCGTAGCCAGTAACATCATGAGCTTCTTCAAAAAGGCCACGAGTGGAGAGGATGCCTACGCCCGGACACTTGCCACAAAAACGAGCCCCGCAGACGTGGTCATGTTGTCGGGCAGCAAAGATGACCAGACTTCGTGGGTCCCTCCCCTTCTCTTTTCACTTCCATTGAGGAGAACAAGGATGTCCTGGCTGACGAAATGCTTAGAGCTGATGCCACCATTGCTTCCCAAGCAACTGGTGCCATGTCGTGGGCTTTCATGACGGCGCTCAGGAAAAACCCGCAGCAGAGTTATGTGCAACTTCTCAACAGTATACGAGACGAATTGGCGACGAAATACACGCAGAAGCCGCAGCTTTCGTGTAGCCACCCGCTGAGTACTTATCCAGCCCCTGCCCTCATGGAGCCAGGGTGGAGGCCATTCCTAACCTGATGACTTAGATACAAATCTCCTTTTCGTTATGTAAATAAAAAAAAACGTGTCAGGATGAGGTCTGATTGAGAGCAGCTTGTACATGGCGGGGCAGAACATAGCCTGCCAGCTCAAGGTGTAAGGACGGAGTCCCTTGCTCTATGCAAGATTTGCCGAGCTTGTCGAACCAGCTGTGGAATTTTACCCAAGGTCGGAGCTCTGAGGCACCCTAGGGAGGGAGAACAGGCTTCCTTTTTAGCCCAAGTTGCAACATTCCATTGCGGCCTTTGCATATAACGTGGGCCAGGCAGGTTCGGTTCTCGACCCCATCCACGCTCATATCGGGTCTTGGTTCCCTGGCATTACGAGAAATGATTTTTACGACGCAGCGAATGCGGAGATCGAGCACAAAAGATCACTCCACGGGTGGAAATGACTGGAGTCAGAGGTTGAGTTGTCCCAGCTTGGAGAAAAGACACAAACGTTGTGGCGGCGGTGCTACTGCACAATAGAGATGAATATTCTGAGACCATGTTGGCGGTCCTATGTGCCAAATGAGAGTCATGCAACACATCATGGCATGTCGTGCTGATGTTGGAGCACAATTTTTGTATGCTTCCGATGCTGAAAGAGCATTGCAAAGGGTCATGTCGATAGTGCGAGCGAGAGGTCGGGAATGGCTGCGGAAAATGCATTCATTATAAAAACATATGAAGATACAAAAAAGAAATCCAAACACCTTGCGCCATCCGATAGCACGCCCAGTATATACAAATGAAAACTACGTCCCATCCTTGACGCATCTCATGCGCATTTCGATGCCCCCCCCCCCTTCTTCCGTCCACGGTAACACCTTGCCACCAGGTCAGCCGGCCCAACTCGACTACACGTCAGATTCTCTAATCTCTCTCGATCCTCACGACTTTCAAGTGTTGCGATCGTTTTGCACGGCGCTGTTGGTCTCGCGCCGCGACGAGCTTGAGTCGGATATGTTCCTGTGTGGCCCACTCGCGCGATGAGATGCGCATGCGGGCGATGAAGCGCGCCATGTGCAGGAAAGGTCGGATAGATGGTCTCGAGGGTTTGGGAGGCGGCAGTGAGGTCTTCCCGTGGAGGACGTTGGTGCGAATCGACTCGAGTTCGCGGAGTTGTGCTTTGTTGCTATAGGGGAGTTAGTGGTATACAGAAAATGAGGAACGACGTAGGGACGTACCAGGCGTGAGCGACGTCGAGCTGTAGCTGGACGAAGCGTTTGGCAAAGGCGGCGTCGGAACGGAGGGCGGCCTCTCGCTCCCACCGGGCGTGCATCCATTCCATTTGCAGAACGAGGCCGGAGATTTCCTTCTTGTGGCGGTCTTGGGCGCTTTGGGAGGCGCGGACGAGCGTTTCCATGCCGGCGTGCGAGGCGGTACGCTTAGAGACGACGTCGGACGGCTGGGCGTGCGTGAGGAGGCGCATGTCGCGTTGGAGTTTCTCGGCTGTCATGCGGAATGCTGCGCGCTCGCTGCGTGTGCGTTGGAGCTTTTGACGGAGGGCGGCCTCGGTGGCGGCGAGGCTGTCGATGAGGTCTTGCTGTACGCGGACGTCGCTCTCGAGGTTCTCGACCTCGGCTTGCGTCTTGCGGAGGTGTTTGCTGTCCTTGCTCTTGGTTGCTGCATGGTGCTGTCGCTGGGCCTTGTCGAGATCGTGCAGGAGACGGCGTGTGACTTCCTCGTTTTGCGTTGCTGCCTCTTCTGCGTGCTCTCGCGTCTCTTCTAGCATCTCTTCTAGCACGATCTTTTGGTCCTCCAGGTCGCTGAGCTGGGCTTGCAGGTCCTCCATCATTTCGGCGGCCCGGACTTCCGTCTCGTGGGAATCTGACCTTGCTTGGGCCAGAGCACGCTCCGCGTCGCTGAGCTGGGCTTGCAGGTCCTCCATCATTTCGGCGGCCCGAACTTCCGTCTCGTGGGAATCTGACCTTGACTGGGCCAGAGCACGCTCCGCGTCGGCGAGCTTTTGTCGCAACGGTGCTGTGTCCTCGTCTGAGGAGACGCCGCGGGAGCCGGCAGGTGGTCGCTCTAGCTGTGACACTCTCATCTCATGCAGTTGCTGCTCTAGGTCTGCAATGTGAGTGTTGAGCTCTCTCAGCGACTCCCGGTACGCGGCCTCCTTCTCGAGGAAGTCTAGCTCCTTTTGACGAGAAACGGACAGGTCTCTCCTGAGCGTAGAGAGGGTTTCGATATCGTTTCCACCGTCGTGCGGGGTTTGCGACTGCTTTAGCTTGCGCTCCAGGTCCCGGATCGTCTTTTGAGCGAGCTGGAGGTCCTGACCCTCAGAGACCTTTGATGGAGGAGAGCGAGCCGTGATATTTAGTCGTTCCCGGAGCTCATCGCGCTCTGCCCGTGCTTCGGCCAGAGAGCTTCGGGTCGTCGTGAGATCTGACTCTACCCTGTCGATTCTCGCGCGGAGTGATTGCACATCTCTGGCAGCGGCATTGGAGCGGCCTGGTGTAACCATCGCTGCCGTCTTGGTTCGCAGCACCTCGAGCTCGTCCTCCAACGCGACGACTTTGTTCGTCTGCGACTGATGCTCAATCCGGCTCTGACGTAGCTCGTCTCGAACGGCAGAGAGCTCATTCCGCAGACTGGTCAGCAAGGCCTGACGCGTTTCGAGGGCGTCCTGGAGGTCGTTGATCTGGCGAGTCATGACGGCTTCTTCGCTCTTGTGACGCTCCGCCTCGCTGTCCATGGCCCTTTGCAGCTTGGATGAGCTTCCCTCGACTTGTCGGAGACGGTCAATGGTCCTTTGCAGTCCCACAGCCTTTTCTTCCGCTCTCTTCAGCTCAGCGTGCAGCGTCTGCTTCTCGTTCGACCATCTCTCGCTGTCGTTGTCATAGAGGTTGTCTCGCTCCCTGACCTCGGCTTGGAGATTCGAGACTTCATCGTTGAGCCGTCCCATCTCGTCTTTGAACTGCTGACGCAGGTCTTTCTCGACTTCGAGGGCATACTCCTTCTCCTCTGACGCGTTGTTCTGGAGCTCTTGAATCTCCGCCTCGAGTCTTTGCACTTCACTTGAAAGTGCTTCATGTCGAGCCTGCCAAAGATCTCTCTCATCCGCGAGTGCGAGAAGCTCTGCTTCTAGCTCTTGAACCTTGACCGAGCTGAAGCGTTCGGCCTGCTGTCCAACAGCCTGCTCGGCCCTCATTTCCTCCATTTCCACTCGCAAACGTTCGTTCTCCTCGTTGACACGCGCAAGCTCCTTCTCTAGATCTGCGTAATCTTTTCCGGACTGGTCAAGTTCTTGCTGTAGTCGCGACAGCTTTTCTTCGATTTGGCGAGACAGGCCCTTCGTCACCACGGACTTGTTGGCCATCTCTTCCTGAAGCTCTTCTAGATCTCTCTCAGCACGCTCCTTTTGTGCTATGGCCTCGTTGGCCGCATCCTTCATCCCTTCCATCTGCTCTTCCAACCGCCGAATGCTGAGCTCCAGATCTTGAATCGTGTCCTTGGCTTCCTCAAGCTCCTCCTTCGGGTCTTCTGCAGTCTCCAGCTCAGCCACCCTATCTTGGGCGTCCTGTGCCCGATCTTCAGCGGCGCGCAGCTTCTCCCTCAGCTCATCTAGCTCGTCGTCACGCTTTGTGATCTGTCGGTCCTTCTCTCGCATGTCCGTTCGCAGATCCTCCATATCATCTCTGAGTCTGTCCATCTGCAGATCATCGTCTTGGGCGTCTTGCGCTCGAGCTTCGGCCGCGCGCAGCCTGTCCCTCAGCTCATCTAGCTCGTCGTCACGCTTGGTGATCTGTCGGTCCTTTTCTCGCATGTCCGCGCGCAGGTCCTCCATATCGTCACGAAGTTTGTCCATCTGATCATCGTCGTTGCGGCTCTGGTCGAGCTGGCGCTGCAGCCCATCGACGTCGGCCTCTTTCTCCTCGAGAGCCTTTTGCAGTTGTTCGACCTCGATCCGATGACCCTGGCCGTCTTGTTTTCTCTTCGCCCTTTCTTGTAGTTCCTTCATCTGCTGTTTATAAGTCTCCAGATCTCGTTCTGCAGACACGACGTGCTTTTTGTATCGATGGAGTTCTCGTTGCATCGTGACCTTGTCCACTTTCAGGTCCGTGTTTTCCTTCAAAGCGGCATCGCTGTAACCCGGGCCGGCCTTGCGCAATGCTTCCTCGAGAAAATGAATTTTGAGCTTGAGGCCAAAATTCTCCTTTTCGATTCGATCGATGACGGTCTCTTGCTCTCTTAGTGAGAGTTGATTGCCATCCTGCAACGGGCCCTGGTCCAGCGCCCTTCGCGGCTGCACTGCCAACGGTGTTGATGCAACACTACTGCTTTCAACCTGCGGCAGGGTGTTGTCGAGATACGACTGGTTTCGGGAGCCGAGATACAGAGAAGCGTCCATTCTGGGCAGCTGCGTCACATCGTCTTCATCTATCCTCTCCATTCCGTACGCGCCCGGAAGTGCAGCGCCGTTCTCTTTGCCTTGTCTTCGGGCGCTGTTTCTCGTGATGGACTTCAGCATTGGTGTGAACTCGGCGCCTCCGATGCTTTGTGGAAGATTTCTGCGGTCGGCCAGCGGCCCCCGCTGACGCGGAGTTCGCAAACTGATGCCGTTGGCGCGGCCATTTCGAAGTTGCTGCAGGAAGTCACCATCTTTGCCTGGTGATTGGAAGGACGCTTCCATTGACACATCGGCAAAGTCGGGCTGTCTGTTGAGATATGTGGCATCGCCAACATTGGTTCGGGGCGTATCGAGGGCGCCGCCCAGCCCTGGCTGGACCATGCCGGAAAGGCTAGGCAAAATCGCAAAAGGCTCGCGTGTGTAATGCGGTCTTCATTGAAGCTCGGCGCACAAACACCACGACAGTTGCCCGATAGCTGAGAGGGAACAGCACGTCGACGTTGTGTTGTTGCCAAGGGTGTGGTGTGGCAGGCTTGTATAGTCGGTATGCGGTGCTGCGATTGAGTCGACCAGTCAGTCGGCCAGGCGTGCACGGGCGATTGCGAGCACAGGGAAGTGATACAGAAGAATGTTTTTTTTTTCTCGATACAGAATTAATATGCACTGAAAGCTTACGCGCGTCAGGCAGCAGGAGAGGGCCACAGAGTCACGGTGCGGCGGCTGTCGTCATTTGTGAGGTACAACTTGTTAGGCACAACTTGTTAGGCAAATGGATATTCAATCAGACCCCGGCACGCGTCTGGGCCCTTTGTTTACTCAGTTTCCTCCTAGAGCCTAGCACCATCACAATCTGTGGGTACATGCAGACGGACCCCAGCAGCACATCCGCTAGTGCTTTCCCGCGGGGCCAACGAGAGTGACAATCACAACCGGATAGTTGCATGAAGCCCGTCCGTCTCTGGGGTGGTCAAAAGCCGGCAGCCAGCCATAGCCTCGTCGCAATCTTGCCACAGGAATCCGTCAGCTGAACTGCTGACGAGGGCGTAGTTGTGCTCGTGCTGTGCGTTGCTCTCGAATACGTCCTTGCCCTGTGCTGCCCGTGTCGGTCTGCGACTGTCGCCCTCGCTGCCGGACGGACTTTTTTCGGACTCTGTCTCTCTCCTCTATCTCCTTCTCTCATTTTTTCTCACTTTTTCTCTCCTTTTCCCTCTCTCCACACCAAACCTGCGCCAGGAAAGTAGGAAGCGGCAGGGAGCGGCAGGGAGCGGCAGGAGGAGGAAGAGCAGCAAGTCTTGTTGCTGGATCGCTCGCTCGCTCGTGTCAACGCCGTCTCCCCTTCATCCTTTCATCCTCATGGCCGGTCATGTCGCTGGACCAGGTTCCAGACGACGTCATCCAGCTCCTGCTCTACTACGTCGCCCCTGAGGACAACCTGCAATGCTTCCAGCTTTTGTCACGTCGGCTCCGCCGTCTGGCCAACCAAGCTCTGCTTTGGCGCTACCACTGCTGCACCTCGTTTAAGTTCTGGAGCCCCGAGCATCAATTCGCTCACAAGCTGCGCGAGGCTGTGGCATCTGTCGACTGGAAAGACCTCTACCGACTCCGAGCAGGGAGGAATCGCCTCGTATCGGACCTGCTTGAGGGCATTATGGCCTCCCCGCCCGGTCGCCTGAGGAAGATAGAGCGTATCTGTCGTCTGGGTTATGATGCAAAGGACTTCCTTCTCCTTCAATGCAACGCAGATGAGGCCGATCCAGATGTTTTAGCGCGGAGGTAAATCAGACGTGCTCTCCTTCATGTCCCATAGCCTGCAAGACATTTCGATGATTAAATTGTTCGTCTCTCCCAGGTACTTCAGCAAAGCCGTTCTCGACGGCATTCACCGGAGCATCGCCATTGAGGAATGGTACAGGCTCGGCCTGGACCGCGATCCGCTCGACAGACAAGTGGCCTCCCGGAGACTCGAGAGGGCTCTTGGTGCTTTTGATATGTTTGTCTTGCACGACCAGCCAGGCGATCTGGATGACGTACGGCCCCCCTCTTCCTGTTGTGTCATTGTGCCATGCCCGACGGACACCGCAATGCTGATTGGCTGACCTAGATCTCTCGTATGCTGGACGACGAGGCGGCTCGTTTTCTGGCCAGCGACCCCGTGATTCCTGGACTGTCGACCCGAGACAAGGCCTTGGCTCTAAAGAGATGGCTTCGTGTCGATCATCTCACTGGGCTTCGTGATCCGCAGAGAGACTACGGAAACTTGCGGAACTGCCTGATCGGACAAGCTCTGCAGCATGCTGATCAAGATTCCATTCCTCTGATATCCAACGCCATTTATTGTTGCCTCGCGTCGAGGGTGGGACTGAATGCTCAATGCTCCTCGTCCACCACCCAACTCCAAATCGTTGTCTTTGCTAGCCCTGGACGATCCTTGGATGACGAACCACTCCCGGATCTTGAAGGTCCGCCGCAACAGATGTGTCTTGACACATATGATGTCGATGACAACGAGGCATCATTTTCAGCGATGCAGAGCCTGCTGTTCCAGATTGCCTGGCAGTCGAACCCAGGAGACCGCACGGTGCCCATTCCACATGTGTCCATGGTCCTCCACATTGCTCGGCACATCAAAGCAACCTTTGCGCGGGTGCTAGAACTTCAGAATGAAGCCGACGTGGAGTTCAACGGACTGCTACGTGGCGACAGTCCCGTGGATGTCGAACTGTCTCAATACTCTGCCCAATGGGCCTTCCTCATGCTGACGCCGCCCAACTCTTTTGAGTGGGATGACAGGTTGGTTTTCTTCCTTCGCCACTGCGCCGGCGCATGGCCAGAAGACGTGTGGCTGGTGGACAAGTACCTGTGGCCCATATGGTCCAGCCTCGCAACGCCTATGCGCAACGCCTTCACACGGCGCGTGAACCGTGGACATGGCGATCCGTGGGAGCATTGGCGTCTGATTCGACATCAAGATGAGCTGCCACACCCAGTCTTTCGAAGGAACAAGGAAGACGATCAAGCGATTCCCTTCAAGATTGGCCAAGTCTTTCGGCATCGGAGGTATCGATGGATAGGAGTCATCACAGGGTGGTCTGATCGAGTCACGCGGCGACTACCGGTGACAAATACAAGGGAATCAATTGAGCTGCCCTTTGTGGCCATGACGGGGGGCGAACGCTCCTGGCTGTCGAATCAGTTCTACTTTATGTGCTTGTGAGTGAAAAATACCCAATCGCTCATTCATCTGGCTCATCCTACTTGAATGTTTGCCGCCATACCTGTCCGATGCGAAGGTTCTGACATTTATCAATAGCCCTAGCACCGGCTCAGAGCCTCACGTTGTTGCGGACGAAAGCATCGAGCTGATTCAAGATGCGACCCAAATTTCTGATGACATGTTCCCCACGGCGGGCAAGTTCTTCAAACGCTTTGACCGAGAGACCTGCACCTTTGTATCAAATATAAGGGGGCAGTACCCCGATGACTGATGGAATTCTGGCTTCGTTCTGCTGATGGATGCGAGCGTTGAGACGGATCGACTTGTCTCAAAGTGACGGTCATAGTACATGCAATGAAGGGCTAGAGTCGTGACCGTGCATGGCATACACGACACTTGGCACGCATTTCTTGTACATATGTACGTGTTTTGGCGCGGATTAGCATGTAGCGTTGAGTTTGGTGGAAGGGAGTCATCATTGCTGTCAAGGCACAACCTTGTCCCAGATTGCTCCAGCAGAGGCTCAAAGCAGATCAGGCATAGGTACTACTGAATACACGAACGGAGCGCAGATGAAGCACGGTTTCCTGTATCTTTCACTACGATAGCTGAGTATCTCACCGGTTCACGCCGAGTGCCGCAAAGGCTTTCAAACTGTACACGGGACATATCTTGGCACTTTGAAAGTTAGGCAAATGACTAAGAGGGGGAAACAAAAATGTACGCCATGCCTTCAGACGCCAGCCCAAAGCCAAGCCACATCGCCTTCATGAGGACATGTTGATGATATCTTCCAGAACACCCTTTGCTGCCAACTTTTTCACCCAGCAGTGCAACACAGCCCCGTAGTCACGCTTACGACTCTTGACTCGACGCTCCTCCTCCTCACTTTCGACTACTTGAAGGCGGAAGTCAACCATGGCAGCCTTCAGGCGCGTCTGATATTCACGGTAAGTATCATACGCTTGGGCGTGCCACTGAGCTTCGTCAGTCATGGCTGACAGCAGCTCGGCTGGGGCGTCGGCTTCTTGGACGTCCGAGATGGTGAGGCCGAATTCGGCAAGCTCGGCCTCATTGTTGGCGTCGAGTGGCGGCCTATCACCGATAATGCATTCTCGGAAGGCGGTGTTGTCGTGCATGTGGGATTGGATGGCTTGCAGGGCTGCGGTTAGGGAGGCTATTCTTCGGCGGGATCGGGACGGAGAGCTGCAGCATAGTGCGAGGAGGTTGAAGGAGAGCTGGGTGTCTTCGTATTGAAGCATTCTGGCCTCGATCTGCGGTCTTACGATGGCTGTCCAGTCGTCGCCGTGGATAGGCTCTGAGTCTCGATGAAATCGTCAATTCAATTTTGGTCTCTGCCGGTGTCTTGGGTTTGTGGAGGGGAGATCACAAAAAACTGCTTGGTAGGCCGTACCTAGCTTCAATGGGCTTCTTTCGAGACCGTCCAGCTCCCATACATGGTTGTCGTGTGGGACATAGGCAATGAAGTGGAAGCAGTCGTCGACGTTGGATTTTTTCTTCTTGATGTTCCTGCGCGACTTGTCATCGTCCATGGAGTTCTCGAGAGCGAGATCTGAGTTGAGTTGGTCAAAGCGTCGGATGAATGAGTTATGCGTGCTTCGAATGAAGCTGTTTGATGTGATGCTATGGCCTCGAAGATGGGTATCCAGGTCCTTGGTGGCTTCTTTGAAGGCGGTCAGCTGCGGACCGAGATCGACATCCGGCGCATTCATGATGATATTGAATAATGCTACAGTGGCACAGGCATCATCGGTGGTCTTGACGAGAAGAACAAAAGTAGGGTAGCGTATGCGTTAGCTGCCTATTATACTTGTTGGAGGAGAGAAGAGGGGAACTCGCTTGATTTGCGAACCAGATGCAGTCGTTGGGATGCGATTCCCGCTCTGGCTCTTCATCATCAGGCTCGTATTGGAAGAGAAATATCAGTCCCAAAACGCGGTCACTGGCGAGGAGTTCAGCGGGTGCCCTTGATGACATGAATCGATTGCGAATTTACATACCAAGCGGCATCCGATGAGATCTGGTCAATGCTAAATATCTCTCTTGTCTTGACATCCTGCACGCCCAGGTCGTGAAGTATCACGTTGAAGAAGGCCTTTGTCGGCGCGGATACAACAGGAGAGAGTCAGCGAGGGGTGTTGTCAATTTCCAACCAGAAATTTGAGTTTTGAGGATGATGCGCGGGGTGAGAGGTAGAAAAGTCGTCATACCGGCTCTGATTCCAACTCTACCCAGCCGGGCCAGTCCTCGATCTCCTGCGCAGTGAGCGGTCTGCAGGCCTTATCCAACAGATCCTCATGGGCGCCGACCAGTTCGCCTGTTGTTTCTGTTTTGGCGCGTTTTGGGTTCCGCCGTGGTGTCTGCGCCTCTTGATGATGATCCGCCATGTTGGCCGCTTAGTGAGCTGCTCGAAAGTCGACTCAGGCGGCACGATTCCAGTACAGGGACATGGTGTGCTTTGTGAGAGAGGGATGCGCTCTCTTATCTCATTTCTTTCTGAATGTCGATTCCGGGAGTTCTGTCTCGCCGCCGATGAGTGAGAGACTTTTGATCGTTGGCGGCAAAGTTATGTGGATGGGTTCACTGAGAGGTGAAACGAAGCAGCAGCGGTGCAAGTCGACAAGGAAAGAACGCTGGTGGATCCTGGAACGAGCATAAAGTACATGGTACCTGCTCAGGTAAGGTAGGTACTTTATCTAAGACAAAAAGACACGTAAAGTTAAGTAGAATACACCACATGTATGCTGTTGTAGATGAACAGGACAGCGAACAGGACGCAGACTTTGTCACGCGATAATTGCTGCGCAGCTTACGGTGTGAGCCTCAGACAGTCGAGGGGCAAGAAAAGGTGGGAATCAGCAACAGATGGGACCGTTCATTATACGAGGAATCGACTTTGATAGTATGGTACGGATTGAAGCTTGTCAATCCGCCCTGTCTGCTACTTACCTTTCCCATGTCTGGTGACTTGTTTTCCGTCTCTTCTTAAAGCAAAGTAAAGTAAAGTACTTTACTTTACGCACATGGACGGAGAAAAGTCATCTTGGTGCTGGATACTACATAAGTAATGCTCAGTGCACTGTCCTCCCGCTTACAGCCTGTTCCTTACTCGCTAGTGCCCGATAAAGTAGCACCGTAGCTGCTTATTGTTGAGTCGCGCTCGCGTGTTCCAGGCTGCGGGCCCCCACCAGACGTGCCAAATTGGACTTGGACCGTATCCACTGTAGATCCCAGCATCTGCATGCTTGTCACGCAAACAAGGCGGGCAAAGGAGACTTTTCAAAATTTGAATGACAAAAAGAGAGAGAGAGGGGGAAAAAGACACACAGCTTCCCGCACACCATCTTCATGTTCTGCCACACGCGCCACCCTCACTCACTCCCGATGCTCCCTCGTGCCCAGCTCTGTCGATACGGAATGCCATGAGCGCGACTCCTCGATTGCGGTCTGGCTTTCCAGCAACGCCAGCTACCGCCGCGCAGCGACAAAATCCTCACGAGACACCATCGACAGTCGGCACCCTCACCTCCAATGCCAGCTTAACAAAGTCGCCCGCGCTTCCCCTGGCTCCCGAGAACACATCGGCAACCCGGATTCGCAGCCAGCCTGTGATCCCGCTGACGTTTCTCGATGCTCCTCAGCAGCGTCTCTATGCCTTCGCCGTCTACGTTCTGCTGTGGGCGTGGAAGCTCTATGACTGGCTCCAGGTCGTTGAGGATGGCGATTCATCCTGGTGGCTGTTCCTGAAATGGATCTTGATTGACTTCGCCTTTCTTTTCGGCCTGCCTGAGCTCAGAGTGCCGTGGTTGGAGCTCTCTCAGTTCATCGTCACGACCTTGTTCACCGGACATGTCCTTCTCAACTATATGCTAATGTTTAATATTCCCTTGCCGTGGCAGGCGTGGCTACTCGGCTTCGCCAAAGTTCTCTACGATCGCGAGATTTCAATCTCCGAGCACAATGTCAAGGTGTCCAGCATTCTCAACAACCACTCCCTCATCATGGGCAAGCAGATTATCAACATCCTGCCAGAGGGTACCGCTGTCCTCAACCCCAAGGCAATCCCCTACTGCCTTGGCTCGACGAGCAAGACGGGCGTGTCACTGCCCATCTACTTCAATGCCACCGTCCCGGCCGAGATCGAACTGATCCGCACCGACCTCGACACGAACAAGCAAGAAATCATCAGAATACCTGGTCGTGACGTTCAAAAAGTCGCCAGGGCCATCCGCGATCAGAGTGCCGATCCAAACACGGTCGGCTTCAACTGGCAGTATGTCGTCAAGAAGCCTGGCGTCTATCGTCTGGGCAGAGTGCTGGACGAATACAAGCTCGAGGTTCAGCGGGCTACCAAGGAGACTTATGTGGTCATTTGCCCCCGAGCCAAGATTAAAGCCACGGAATCATCTGAGCGCTGCATTCGTGACTTGTCGGACTTGTCACTCGAGGTTGTCGGCACACCTCCACTCAAAATTATGTACAGTCGAGCAGTCAACGGCAAGAATCACGACTTTCGCTTTCAGAGCTTGCAGCCAGACGGTTTTGCTTCGCCCCTCATCGCTGGGCCTGTCAGCGGCACCGTCAGCGAAGGCAATGACATATCCTGGGTCCGCCCTGCCACTGTCACGGTTGGTCTCAACGAATCTCTCACATCTTCAGGAGAGTGGGAGTACTCGGTCGATGAGGTTCACGATGCTTTCGGCAACATCGTCAAATATGCGAGACCTGGGGACGACGTCGACGCCACCAAACCCAAGGGCTTGACGCAAAGGTTTGCCGTCAGGGAACGTCCCAAGGTCCGTATGGGCGATTGCGATCTTCGAAATCCCATCAAGGTGGCCAGGGGCCACACGAAAGTGTTGCCCGTCAAGTTTGGCGTTTCGGGGTCCATCCAACATACGGCTCACGAAATCTCCTGGGAGTTCTCGCCTATCGATACGCTGACCAACAGCGGCGACCACGGCGGCAAGTCTTCCATCCAGAAGTACTCTGCCAAGAACTCGAAGGACATTCCACGTGTCTCTGAGCCTGGTCTCTACACATTGCGATCGGTGAAGAGCGGATCTTGTGAAGGCGAAGTAGCTGAGCCATCATCCTGTCTGTTGCTGAACCCTTTGGAGCCGCAGCTCTCCATCCGATCCGAGGATATCCCCGACAAGTGCGCCGGTAACTCCATCGGCCTCCGCGTCAACCTTGATCTTGTGGGCAACCCACCATTCGATGTTCTTTACGACATCATTTCCGATGGTGAAGTCGAGCACAGAAACCTCCATGTTACCGGTTTGCGCTCACAGCTGGAGCTGATGCCTAAGAAGGCTGGCCTCCACAAGTACGTGTTCAAATCGATTAGCGACAACGTGTACATGGGTCTGCCATTATCTGGTAGGGACATGGTTGTCGAGCAGGAGGTGAAGCCGGCAGCTTCGGCCAAGTTTGCCCACCCGCGTGATGTCATCAATGCCTGCCTGGACTCGCAGGTAGAGGTAAATGTGGCTCTCAACGGCGAACCTCCCTTCAACCTGGAATGGGAGACTGTGCACGAGGGCAGACGGAAGGCTGAACGCGCCGAAAGTCTGTCCGGCAACAGCTTCACCATCAAGACGGCAGCCCTCACCAAGGGCGGCGAGTACATTCTGGCCCTGAGCAGCGTGCAGGACAAACGTGGATGTCGAACATATCTTCAAGATCAGATCAAGATTGCTGTGCGTCGCCAGCGGCCCCGCGCCGCGTTCGGCTCAGTAGAGCAAAAGAACTCCGTCTTGGCCGTCGAAGCTACCTCCCTGCACCTCCCATTGCGGCTGCAAGGAGAAGCGCCGTGGACCGTGCGATATAGAAATTTGAATGACTCGGCAGGCGGTTTGCTCAGCAAGACAGCCACTGCTCCCAACGATCACGTCGTTGTCCAGTCCAGAGGTGTCTACGAGATTGTTGAGGTCCAGGATAGTCAATGCCCTGGTGTCGTCGATACAGGCGCCTCGACATTCAGTGTAGACTGGTTCCCTCGACCCGAAATCTCGCTGGTCCAGACGGTGAGTGTCAAAGGCCATAAAGATGGCTTCACCAAGCAGGATGTCTGCGAAGGTGATATCGATGGATTCGAGGTCAACCTGCGAGGTAAGCGGCGAGGAACACATTGCCTTTTCTTGTTTCTGCTTTGCTCTTGTGTCATTGTGTAGCTAACCAAATATAGGATCCCCCCCTTACCACGTGTCCTATGAGATCAGGCACAAACTCGGTCAAGGTTCGAACGCCATGACGCGGCGGGACTTTGACGCTGCGCTGTCCAAGGCATCCATATCCATGGACACGAGCAAAGCCGGCGACTACACTTACAAGTTCGTCGAGGTTGCAGATAATCTCTACAACAGCGACACGACTTTTCAGCCGCTAGTGGTGCAGCAGCGCGTCAACGCCAGACCGACGGCCGCCTTTTCAAAACCCGGTCAGTCTTTCAAGTACTGCGCGGAGGAGCAGGATCACGAGGACAAGATCCCAATCACTCTCACTGGTGTTGCCCCCTTCTACGTTGAAGTCGAGATCAAGCATCAGTCTGGCTCAGCACCGGAAACGTATCGAATTCCCTCAATCGACTCCAACACGTACTCGATGCCCGTCCCCAGGGAGCACCTGCGCCTAGGCACTCAGCAGCTACGCATAAGACGCGTCCGCGATGCCAAAGGCTGTCAGCAAAAGTATGAGGTCAACGCGCCATCGATCCAGATCCAGCTCTTCGACGCCCCGTCAATATATCCCCTGGAATCGAGGGAAGACTTCTGCGTTGGCGAGCGCATCGCCTACACATTGTCCGGCACACCGCCGTTCGAAATCTCCTACGAGTTCAACGGCCGCTGGAACGCCAAGTCCCAGTCCACCAACTTCCGTCGCGTGGCGGAGAAGCCCGGAGATTTCACCATCACCGGCGTATCAGACAAGGCGAGCGAGTGTCGCGCCGCCGTCAACCTGCGCAAGCAGATCCATCCACTGCCCAGCGTGCAGATCAGCCGCGGGAAGCAGTCCCGCGTCGACATACACGAGGGCAACGAGGTCGACATTCTTTTTGAATTCTGGGGCACTCCTCCCTTTGAATTCACCTACACGAGGAGCTCGAATGCCAAGAAGGGGCACAAGAGCGTTGTTCTCGAGACGAGACACGACGTGTCGCATGAGCACAGCAAGGTCATCAAGGCAAACCAGGAGGGCACGTACGAGGTAGTCGCCATCAAGGACAAGTATTGTTCCTTTTCCACTCAGCAAGTGGCGGAGAAGAAAGAGGTGCGATGAAGCGGGAGCGAAGACCGCCTTATGATAGACCTCTTGTGTAGGTGGAGAAAATTGTACATGGGATTGAGCGTATATCATAGGACAGGCGTTTTGTAATCGTCACGTTTTCCATTTCTTGCATAATGATTAGAAGTTCGTCATGTGCTTTGTAACGGTTTGAAATCGCGTCTGGTAAATCTTTGCAACGTCTAAATGTGGCTTTCGGAAATACAGTAGAGATGCGCACCAAAGTCGCCTCAGGTATATATAACTCGTCTATCTGGTTAATGCTGCCAAGCATCGATACGAATCAATCCAAATCCTGACACAATCGACTATGCACTTGCCTCGTCATCATCCACGACTTCGATCCTCTTAATCAAGTCGCCGCCGATCCTTGCAATTTCCAACAAGATGGCTTCCTTGTTCACCTCGATTAGATCCAATGACTCGTTGTCACCGCTAGGCACCTTACGGAGATTGTACGGCAGACCGACCCTGAACTGCTGCTTGGCCTGCAACTTGGGGTTCCAGATGGCAGCCAGGACGGTATTCTCGGGCTTACCGGGGAAGAAGATGAGAGAATCCTGGTAGACCCGCTGGAGTTCCTGAACGAAAACCGTGGACGGGTGCGTTCTGATGGGCAGAGGGACCTTGCCTGTGCGACTGTCGAGGTTCTTGTAATGCGAAGATTGCCCCCTGACGCCAGACTCTGTGGTGGCCACCCGCAGGGCGTCCTGCATGGTCCTTGCCGAGAGGTAGATCAGAATATCGAAGTCTCGCAGTGAGGGCTCAAATAGGCTCGCGATCTGAGTATGAATGCCTTGGTCACGGATTGCTTTGCAGGCAGCCTTGGCCAGGCGAGTCATTCGGGAGGCGACGAGTCTGGAGGGGCCGTCTCGAGTGTATGCCGTGCCAGTCGAGTCGTGCGATGAGGCCACAAACAAGACGAGACTATTCATGTGCGGATCCCGCTTCCTCCACGTGGCAAGCTCTCCACGCATTGTAGCCCGGTCGTCGCTCGTGATGGTCTCAGCAGAGTCCACGATCAGAGGTTCGTCTCGCCAGTCCCAGCGTGACAGAAACAGTAGCGTGCGTAGCAGCCCTGTTGCCGAAGAAGAGGGCATGCTCCAAGGGTAGGGCTGAAGGAACACGTGTAGCACCAGAAGTTCAATCAGCTCGTCGCTGAAATGGCCGCTGAGCTTGTGGCTGTAGAACCAGTGCTTGACGAGGCGGATAGTGTGCGACAAGGGTTGCAGACGAGTGCAGAAAGTTGCGATGGTCTGGGTATGCAGCGGCAGGATGGTGTAGTGCCAAATGAATGTGGACAAAGTCCGGATGGCGTCATCACGGAGGTGATGCTCCAGCGTCTTGTTCTGAGCATGACGTTGCAGCAGCGTGCCCTCTAGATCACAAAAGATCCTGAGCCGGAAAGCCGCGCCATTTTCGTACGAGACGTCTAGGTATGCCAGGTTCTCGGTCCCGATGTCTCGGTTTTCTCGACCCAGACAAGTTTTGATTTGGTCATAGGCTTTGGTCATTCGCCGGTCAAAGTCGAGAAGAAACTCTACCTTGGCTTCCTGTATGGCAGTCAGGTTTTCTGGCCACTTACTGGACGCCTCGAAATAGAGATGGACGTCCATCGGCTCGATCATGTCTTTGTGAAAGCCGAGAGGAGGGGCTTCAAGGGAAGCATAGCGGGCGGATGCTGACACGGGAGACAATTGTCGAATCTGCAGTGGAAGTTCGTCGAGGTTTCTAATGTCATTTTCGAATCTGGTAAAAGCCGCTCGGACTGAGTCGAACATCTCTTTGTCCAGTGGCGACAAGCCAGCCAGCGACGAGAAGTTGTTTCCATATGGCGTGATTTCGACTCTATCCACCTGCAGATGTCTTCCCAACACATAGATAGCAATCTCTTGACAAATTGTGGCCGGCATATTGTTGCTCCATTCGACACATTCCAGTATGCTGCCATCTTTAAAACGCCGTAGCTCTGCCTTGCTACCCCAGAATTGTCGAAATGCTTCAGCTTCCTTTTCCTTCTCTGCGGGAGGGCCGTACTCCATCCTTCGCTGCATCTGGCTTGCGTCGAAAACGATGCCCACCGAGAGCCTTGAGGGCGTCTCGGGGCTGGAAGCTGACAGGGACCAGTTTTCCAGTGTAGGGAGCTGCACATGAACAATCTGAGCTCGACTTCCAAATGCTTTCTTCAGCACCCTCTGGACTTCCCAGCCAAACTTCCAGATAGCGCTACTTCGGTCCATTGAGGCGGTGTATTTGACCAGATCGGTCTTGTTGATCTCCAAGACGGCATCAAAAACATGAGGCATGGCATCAGATTTCATGATAAATGTTGGTAGAAATTTGTCGGCGCTCTGGTCCGCCATCACATCGGCTGTGGATTTTGCGTACATTTGAAGCAGATTGGCAGACCATGGCGTCATTTTGAAAAGCAGGTTGACCTGCCTCACAGGGTCGAACATGACTGCGCCCTGGTCTCGGATAGATTTGACATCGATGTTCGCCGCGTGGAACGCGAATGGTTTCTTGGTCAAATTTGTCGTCGCAAGAAACTGTATGACGGCCTTGAACAGCTCGGTGCTGCTCAATGAATTGGATAAGGCAGCTTGACCACTCTTACCGCCCATCCGCAACAACAAAGCGACCATGATGGCCCATTCAAAATGTCCAAATCCACCTCCCGAGATTGCGCCGCTAAACCCTCGTTGCTGTAGCCAAATCCTGCCCAGGATACAAGCATCTGTAAAAGCTGCGCAATCGACTTTGGCCTGCGTCAGGACTCTCAAATATTGGATGAAGGTTCTTTCTGCGTTGAGAGTTGCATTGTGAAACGGCGTTGCAGTGTGGCTCCCTGCGCTGTTGGCCGCACGGTCTAGTCGTATGCAGTTCGTCGTCGGTGCCAGTTTCGGCCAAGGAAAAAGATCGTCAGGGGCGCAAGGAATGAGTCGAATACTATATTCATGCCGCCTATTCGTCTTTGTTCCCGCAGTTACTTTGCTCGCTTTCTTCGCGTCGTCATTAACAACAGAATCACGCGAGGGTTGAAGGACCAGAACCGGCAGAAGGACATTCTCATGGAGAAATTCGAAAGTGTACGTCATGTTGTCGCCCATTTCTTTGCGGGTATGTGCTGCGATATAGGCCAGATAATACGCTCTCCTGTAGAAGTAGCGCATGTTGAGATAGTCCTTGTCTTGGAATAGGGACGATGGCATCTGGACAACCATATCAACCCCCACGGACGCCTGAGACCGGACCATGGTTCTAGCCACATAACTACCGACGACATTACATTGTGACGGAGCAGAGTAAGAAACCTTGTATGGCGAGTCTCTAGAGGGCTTCGGATCCGGGTATGGCACGATTATTCCGTATTGCTTGTCAAGCTTTTTCGTCGCCTCGACAATCTTATCCAGTGATCAGTCTCAGAGCGCCTGCAAGTACACTAACAGGAATCAACTCTTACCGGCAGGGGATCGTGCGGCTCAATGGAGTCAATAATAGTTTTCAACCGAAAAAGCTGTGCATCAACGCCATGCAATGACCTAGAGGGATCCGGCCTTGCCTCCTTGAGCAGCTCGTCAGTCTGAAGGACGAAGGTGCTCGCGAATGACAGCTGGGCGGCTGTGCGGGACTCAAAGTCGATGAGGCCATCGTGTCGTAAGCCGACGTGATTATGGTCAAGTTTCCTGCGCTTCGCCCTCAATTCCATGGCTTCGCGCTCTGGTTGGCAAACGACCATCTCCAGCTGTAAAGTGAGTTTCCCTTTTTTTTTTCCCTGAAGACCTCGCGTGGGGGAGCTGCGGGGCGATAAGCCGATAAGCAGCACCCCGTCAACTCTGCCAAGTCTTCGCACCACGCCTGTGTCATGATCACGCCGGCCAGTCAGAAACCTCAACTTCTCAGCGCGTGTCGCCTTCTGCCTGCCGGGGCTGTGTTCTTGTGCACGTAGATTGACATGCTGGTCATCTACGTTTGGGGTCCAGCCCTGGGCCTACCGTCTATTGATGCGGAATGCCTTGCGATGATGGCGTATTTGCACAATGCGCCTCTCCAATCCGAGTGGCGTCTCGTCCATTCGCACGACGCCTGTCTCTCTCCGTCAAGTTTGTTATTGTTCTTCTGACTCCTAAGGACTATTCCGTCATCTTATTTAAGCATTACTAACCATTTCGCCGCCTCTTTTAGAAACCTTTCCTGCTCTTGAACACAACGGAACGTGGACCAGCGGCTACCGTCCTATCGTCAACTACCTCACCTCAAAGTCACTCTGTCGCGACCTTGATCAAGACCTCAACGCTACCGAAAAAGCCGACGTCACTGCTCATAGTGCTTTCCTGTTCGCGAACGCCGCGCCTCTCGTTGACCTGTCCCTCTACGTCTCGGCAGCCAACTGGTCTGCGACGACACGGCCTGCCTACAGTTCTCTACTGTCGTTCCCTCTGACCTGGACCCTGCCGCCTTTGATACGAGCCGAGGCTATTCAGCGCGCAGAGCACCTAGGCCTGGCCGAACTAGACACTGATTTTGACCCCAATAGCGGCCTGCATCTAAGTGCAAGCCGAGATGCTTTGCCGGAGACATTCCGCAGGCATCTACCAGCACGGACGAAGAAAACCGTGCGTGACGAAATGACGCCCGAGCAAGCTGCTGCCATTAGACTGATATCGGTCGTTGAGGATTGCTTGTCAGTTGTGGATGCCGGGCTGGGCAAGCAGCAGCTGGACGAAGAATCACCGCGATTCTTCAACAAATCGTCACCATGCTCGCTCGATTGTTTAGCATACGGTTTTTTGGCGCTCATGGTCGTGCCCTCGGTGCCAAGAAGCTTCCTCAAAGATTGGATTCTTGCCGAAACGCCGCGGCTGGCGCTTTTCGTGAAGTCCATGACGCCAGTTCCAAGTCCGAAATCGACATCGATTGAATCAACCTCGGTACTGAGGTTCAGCGCGCGAATCGCCGATTCTGTACTTCGAAGTTTGCCAGGCGTCGGGGCTCGTTACGTCAACGAAATGCGGCACAGGGGCGAGGCAGGCATCAAGGGCCTGGATCAGAGGGCCTGGATCATGCTCGCAGGCCTCGTGGCTACAGGCGCGACTCTTGGCTACGGTTGGCAAACGTACAAGAGTATGAATCATTTTGGGGCTTGGTCCCAAGTCTGGAGGAGGCAGGGAACATCCAAATTAAGCCAATTTGGTGAGCTCGGCTCCATGTTGGACAGCGCAATAGGTGCTTATCGGCCGGAGACGGCACAATCAAAAATCAACGCATCTTCCAGCGGTCGACTTGTGGAGGTCGATTCCGAATTGGATTGATGAGCATGGCAAGGCAACCGGTCGGAAAGAGTCAGACATATGATACCCGTCCGGCTGGACAAAGTATATACAGATATTTATTTAAGCGTCGGGCCTTGCTCCTCTCAATCTCAACACAGTCTGAACGTTCATAACTTAATTCATGTATATGATTTGGCTGCTCTTCCCATTCATGCATCTTTTTGTAACCCTTCGCATCAAATTTGTTTTACTTCCTTACCCACCATTTCTGGTCGCTCGACCTCCCATTCATCACGCAACACAGCAAATGTCAAATCGGTGACCAGCAGGCTCTGGCCCAGACTCCATACCAGTGTGATGGCGTAAAAAAAATTGGCATTGCCGCTGCCTGCATATATCCACAGATAATAGAACGCCGGGCCGAGAAAGGTGGCGTATAACAAGGTGGCAGAGGCCACGAATGTGTATCTCATCAGACTGAACACGTGCCAGAACAGGGGAAGCATTGCCAAGAACAAGCTCGTGTCGGAGATGGAGGGATACGGCTTGAAGATGGCAAAGATTCCCAATAGTATGGTGAGGACGGCAAGGGGTTGAGTGCGAAGACGTATAGACAGGCCGCCGACATAAGCGGCAAGATGTAGCCAGAAGACGGCGAGAAAGAAGGCGCGGAAGGAGTCGAACATCTCGATGAAGAAATACCACCAGAGTCCGACGTTGGGTGTTAGGTCAGATAGGGTGAGTTGAATACCGTACGTCCGGGAGAGAAACTCCCATGACTTGCCAGTCAGGAGGAAAGACATGCCGAGAAGAAGGCCCAAGCATGAGCTCACGACAGCGAGGCACTTGGCGGAAAAGGCGATGATGCTGGTGGTGCGACGCTTCTCAGACTGTCGATCGAAGGCAAGGAGAATTGCAGGCGGAAGTAGGAGGATCGGATACAAAGAGAGGTATGAGGCGAAGGACAGGGCGATCATGGCGTTGAATGCTGATCCAGAGAGTGCTCGGGATATAGCGTGTAAGATGGCGCATGACGTGAAGACACTGGTCGATCGGCCCAGGCAGGTAGCTATCGTGAAAGGGTTGAACAAGAAGCTGTGTTACAAGCGTCAGCCAGGTCGGGCGCATCATTCGAACGAGTCCGCAGTGTCAGAGAGTGACGCACGCAGTAGCTACCATGAGTCCCGACGCTCGCTTTCCTCGCCGAGGAGATGTGAATAGCCTCGACTGACCAGCCTCGCCAGAGTCTGCAATGTGATGAAGAGCGTCGGCAGCGAGCACGTCGACCAGTATGTACAGAATCGACGTGAAGATAGGCCACGCTTTCACGTCAGGAAGCAGAGAGAAGAGCGGGAGGAGCAGCGGCGCCTGGTGATAGACACCGCCATCGTAGGGCCAGACATTGTGGTTGTACAGGAACAATCCCTCTTGCACTATCCTCGTCAGCCTCATGTCGTCGGTTCTGTAGACCAGGACGCAACAGCGCTCACTTACGTCGCTTGAAGCTCGTGACGGGAGTTGAAATCTCAACGCGGCCGGTCAAGAGATCCGGAAGTTGGGGGAAGACGATGGCGAGGAGCAAACGAAGGAGAGCGGCGCTGAGGTAGACTCCCCCTCTGCCTCGCAAAGTCATTTTAGAGGCCATGGCCTTTCTCAGGCCATCGCGAGAGCGCTGCGGCACGATGGGGGGGGAAGAGTAACCGACTCTGACCACTTGGCAGCCCGGTCTGAGCGGGCCGAGGGGCCGACCGACAGTGGAGAGCTGCTTTGAGACACATGGTTTTCACAGGGACCGTGGGCGGTGGGAGAGCTCGCAGGCCCGATCCACTTTTGCGCCGCAACAGGCAGAAATCTCTGGTCGGTGGATGTAGGCACAAAAAAAAAAATGCCAGTCGGGAAAAAAGTGATCAAGCAAAGCGCCGATCGCGAGGGAAAACCACATCGCCCTCATTATCCATCCACGTGACGACACAATGCCTCGGATAAAGAAGAAAGGCCAGGCTGGCGCTGCCAGGAACTTCATCACACGTAACCAGGCCATTCGCAAATTACAAATCAGCCTGCCTGATTTCCGTCAGTTGTGCATCTGGAAGGGAATATACCCACGCGAGCCGCGAAGTCGGAAAAAGGTTTCAAAATCATCTACAGCCTCGACAACCTTTTATTACGCCAAGGATATCCAATATCTTCTTCATGAACCCCTATTACAAAAATTTCGTGATCGCAAGGTCCTCGAGAGGAAGATCTCGAGAGCGCTGGGACGTGGTGATGTCGGTGACGCAAAGCGACTGGAAGGTAACGCTTCTCGACCCGACAAAAGCGGCAAGCCTCGCTACACGCTCCATCATGTCGTGCGCGAGCGCTATCCGACTTTCGTCGACGCCCTGAGAGATCTTGACGATTGCTTGTCCATGTTGTTTCTCTTCGCCAATCTACCTTCCACCTCAAGCGTACCGGCCAAGATGATTGCTCGATGCGAAAGGCTGTGCCTCGAATTCCAGCACTACCTCATCGTGTCTCGAAGCCTATCCAAGTCGTTCCTTTCCATCAAGGGCATCTACTACCAAGCCACCATCCAGGGCGAAGACGTACTCTGGCTGGTACCTTACAAATTTAACCAGAGAATCGTCGGCGATGTCGATTTTCGAATCATGGGCACATTTGTCGAGTTCTACATGACACTTTTAGGATTTGTGAATTTCCGTCTGTATACATCAGTCGGTCTCAAGTATCCTCCCAAGTTTGACGCGGCCAAAGACGACAAGGCAGCTGAACTTGGTGCCTTCACTTTGGAAGGGAAAAACACTGAGGAACCCGAAAAACCGGAAGCGATCTCTCATGCGGTCGATCCGGAAACTCAGGCCGCCGTCGACAACGTTCTCAAGACGATTAAAAATGGCGATGAGAGAACGGATGATGCTGAGGAGGGCGTTGCGGAATCAGACAATATTGTTTCTGCCCTTGACAAATTTGAACCTGCAGCGCCAGGAGGTGACGTGCTGCCACAGCCGGCGGACAATTCTGGCAACAACCTGTTCGCAAACATGACCTTCTATCTCTCCCGTGAAACTCCCAGACAACCTCTAGAGTTCATTCTCAAAGCTTTCGGCTGCAAGCGGGTGGGCTGGGATCCCGTCCTTGGCCATGGTGCTTGCACCACGGATGAGCTCGACCCTAGCATTACCCATCAAATTGTCGATCGACCACCAATAACGGCCACGAATGATGAGGACGTTCATGAGGAAGATAATCAGACATGCCAAAAGCTAGCAACCAATCGCCGAGTACCAGGACGGATCTACATTCAACCCCAATGGGTATGGGACAGCGTGAACGATGTCGAACTCAAAGAGCCTCATTTGTACGCTCCTGGGGCGTCGCTGCCTCCCCATTTGAGCCCGTTCGTCCGGAATGTGCAGGGTGCATACGATCCCACAATACCCCTGGAGGATCAGGAGCCAGAACATGAAGCTTTGGAGGCTGAAGACGACGCAGACGAAGTTGTGAAGGGACTAGACATTGCTCAAGAATTGGGAGACGGAGACGAAGATGAGGATGAGGAGAACGAGGATGAGGAGAACGAGGATGAGGAGAACGAGGATGAGGATGACGAGGACGAGGACGAGGATGAGGATGAGGATGAAGATGAAGACGAGGACGAGGATGAGGACGAGGACGACGAGGTGCTGATGGATAAGGAGGATGAGGTTGAACTGGAGCTTGAGAACGAGGAGAAAGACTCAGAAGACGAGGATGCTCAGCGTCAAAAGGAGCTCGAGGCTGAGCTGAGGGGCGCACCCTTGAAGACCGGACCTATTAACGCCAAAGCCAAGGCGAAAGAGCAAGCGCGAAAAGCATTGAGCAAAAAGGCCAAGGAGGAGGCCGAGGATCTGGAACGGGCCAAGGGCATGCTCAGCAAAAAGAAGAGGAAGCTGTATGAGCAAATGATCTACACGAACAACAAGAAGAGCGCAGAAGATCAGAAGCTGAGGGCCAAGAGAAGAAAGCTGGAGAAGGAGAGGGCGAAAGGCAGGGCGTGAGAGGAGGGCGAGAGCCAGCTGATATCTGCAAATACGTAATGCACCTTGCATGCAAGGCCAGGGTAGAAAATAGAACGGGGAGGAGAAGAAGAAGAAGAAGAAGAAGACGTCGCATTCTTCATTTTGTGTCATGACCAAGCAAAGAAAGCAGAATCTGGTGTAGCAAGTTGAGAATGGTTGTTCGTTGTATTATGACGAGGACCGAGTGAAGAAGAAATGAGTCAAGAAGTGTGGAGCTCTCCATTCAGTTCAGACGAAACTTCGATCCTCCCTCCCACTCATGCACCCATCAGCCAAGTCATTGACCTGCGAAGAACGAATGAAACGAGAGACATGATTGCGGGCAATCTGACACAACACATGGCACGCGCTGAGCCGGCATGACGGACCGCCAGACCTCGCACGAAGCGGAATGGGATCTCGACAGCGATGAGATCGCCTCGGTGCTGTCCGAAGACTTGCACCAGCAGCGACCGAACCGATGGACGGGATCACGCTCGACATGGCGGACCTTGACCAAGGAGGAGCGCATGCTGTGGCGCTCAATGCGACGGGTCTACAATGAAGACCTCAGCGTGCACCTTTACAACGCCTTTGCGCTCAAGAAGCAGGCGAGGGACCCGAAGACGGCCCAGGCATTGACCATCAAGACGGTATGTATGTACGAGGGTAGCCGACACGGAAACGCCGACGACGACGACGACGACGACGACGACGAGACTGACATCTATGATGTGAACCCAGGAAACCGGCCAAGATGCCAACTGGACGCCGCCCAAGGCGTGGACGGCCTGGCCTCTGCGGGAAAAGCATGTCCCTACACCAGGACTTTTCAGATCGGACCAGGACGGCAATGAGCCCTTCACTCTGCGCAAGAGCGTGCTTCAGATGCCCAGTTCCGAGCTGCGAGACGAGCTCACGGCAACAATACTACGGCTCGCCAAAGAAAAGTGTCGACGGCGCAGCGCCAGACTGCACCCACAACCCCATCCATCCATCGAGCAGCAAGACGACGACGACGAAGAAGAAGGCGGCGGCGTTCATAGCAGCACTCGGCAGGACACATCGTCACTGCCGTCATCACCACCTCCTGACGTCGATACCGACGCTGCCTCGCCGCCGCCACCAACAGAAGCTCAAGGTCTCGAGTCCCGTATCGCCACGGACGACGACGCTTCCCACCTTCTCCTGCGCCCTTGCGTCAGCCACCTGCTCAGCCAGCTCGACCGCACACTCACCATACTGCACAACACGCGCGTCGCCGGGCTCAGCTCCCTCTCCGACTCGGAATCATCCAACACAGAAGACGAGCCCGACCGACGACGCAGACCGCGTCCGCCGTCTCCTCCTCCTCCTCCTCCTCCTCCTCGCTCTACCACCCGCCGCGGTCGTCCTCGCAAGACACACATCCCCCGTGACGGCGAGACTCCGCAAGAGATGCAAGCGCGCGTGGCCCGCGAGATGCACCGCCGCATCCCCGTCGACGCAGACGCCGCCTTTGAAGCCTGGCTGCGCGAAGACGACGGCCCCTCCGTCCACCAGCGACCCCCCCGAGCAGGCAAACTGCGCGCTTGGGGCCTCCGCGACTGGTCCGACGTGCTCGGAGCGGCCGCCCTCGCCGACTTCCCCGAGCAAGTCGTCGCGCGAGCCACTCAGCGCTGCGCAAACCTCTTCGGCCAGGGCATGACGATGCGTCGCCTCGTCGAGTGTAGTGCCCACCGTCCCCCAGCCGTCTGCACTACCGCCGCCACCTACCGCCCAGACAAGATTCGGCTGTCGCCGTCGTCATCCGACGAAGAGACGGGAGGGAGGAGCATTCTAGTCCAGCGCCGCATCGCCTCACGCGCCGCCAGCTCCTCGTCTCGCGGCCGTGCCTCCTCTCCCGGCACGAGTACGTCCCGACGCTCCAGGTCTCAGTCGAGTGGGCTCTTATTCTGTCCGGTCCCGACGTGCGATCGCGCCGCCAACGGCTTCTCCAGACGCGCCAACCTCAAGAGACATGTGAGCTTGGTGCATCCGGATTATCACAGTGACGAGCGTCACGACCACGATGACGATTCTGCCAGCGAGACGCTCGGTGCTGTCCATGTCGACGGCTTTCTCAAGACGATAAACCCGGCCAGAGGTTGGAGAGGGGAGGATGCTCTTCGCAGAAAGAGGAAGCGGTCGCGGGCGCATCACAGTCCGGATTGACTTTCAAGGGTCAAGGGAGGGGAAGAAACGTCGAGAGACATTGGATAGAAATGAATTAGCTTGAATGCATTGTGTCTCCTTGCTCTATTGTTACTACACGTCCGTAAAGTTGAAGGGTATCTCCTGTGCCAAGACGACAACGACGAACCCCTTGATACCTGCCGTTTGCCATTGAGGAAAAATAAGAAAAAGAAACGAAAAATGCCGCCCACGCCGTGGAAATGAGAAAGACCGTCCATGCAAAGAAACAGATGCCTCCTACCCGAAAACTCCAGACACCGTCCTCCAACCGCAGGGAGGAGCTCGCCAGATCAACCAAGCTTCGAATTCCCAAATCGCTACCCATCTCTCCTCCAACGCACCTCGCACATCAGTTCAGCCGTGGGCTCTTCCTCTTGGGGAAAGTCTGCTCCAGCGTCGCCGGCAATATGTTTTCTCTGCCCTCCATCAGCACCGATGGCTTCTTAAACCCTGTGGCCGTCCGTGAAGCGGGTTTCCCCCAGCCCGGCACCGTGTACTCTGCAGACATGGACAGGATGCTGCTGCGAGGATCCGAAGCCAGAGCGCCCCCCGTCGTGATGTTTGGGTTCACTTCTCTGAGACCTATTGTGCTCGGCGTTTTATCCGACAGGCTGGCATTGGATTGTCTCGTCGAGATGGGCGAACTCTGGTTTCCGATTTCCAAATACAAGGCGGAGGAGTCTGCTGCCGTATCATTCCCAAAGGACACGTCGCGGCCGTCGTTAATGTCGTCGCCATCGTCCTCAGGCCTGATGACTGTGACATCCGAAACCTGAGTGCGCGGGAGCTTCGCCGGGAACTTGTACGTCGCTTTCTGCGGCGTGTTGCCTGTAGCCTGATACTCCTGCAGGGAAGTTGCCGCAATCTCCTCCCTGAGGTTGGTCAAAGGCTGACAAATTTGCGACTCGAGCGGCTCCAGCGTGTCTTGTAAATCTTTCGTGTCCAGTTCCATGCCTTCGCCCAGGTTCTTGACCCTCTCAAACGTCGTCTTGAAATGAGCCGATATGTTACCAAACGACTGTTCCACCGTATTGGACAGCGCATGCAGGGACTGAGCATGAGAGTCGTGACGGCTGGCATTCTCTGATTTGGCGCGGCTAGCAATGTCGTCCAGCACCTCCATCTGCGTGTCGAGATCGACCGTCTGCTCCTCCGCCACACGGGCCGTTTCTGCATGAATCGACTTGGCTACGCTCTGGATCGCCGTGCTCTGATCGCTCGCCATAGTCCAATCATCCTTGAGCTTATTCTTAAGTTGTTCACGCGATTTTTTGACGTCTTCCATCAGGACATTCTCCTTTTCGTCCCAACTCTCCAGTCCCTGGGTATACTGTGACATTGCAGCCTCCATAGACGAATTGGAATCTCCAACTGCCTTTTGAATGAAGGAAGCGCGATCCGCGAGACGCGCGTCTTGCGCCTCAGCTTGCGATGTCATGAGACCGGTGATCTGCGTCATAAGCTTCTGCCGATCCTCAGCGATTTGTCGACGTTCTTCCGCCAACGCTTCTTGAACATGTGTCGAGAGGCTGCTGTTCTGGAGGGCGATTCTGTCGAGAGCGCTCGACAGCTGTCTCCGGATACTGTCGGCCTCGCTGCGCTGCGCCGTGATATGCTTGACGAGATCCTCGAATATGACCTTGAAGTCCTTTCCGAGCGAGCTATATGAATTATGGAGCTAGTGATGCGCAAAATTAGCTCAGATCAGTGCCCATTTCCTTACATCCAAGTCGATGAGCCAAGCACTCACCGTCGTGTGGAAGCTCGTCATCTCTTGCAACACTTCGCTCGAAAACTTCTCAGCCGCCTGTAACATAACCTGAACCCTCTCTCCAACCTTTGCCTCGACCGTATCACGGACCATCTTGATGTCATCAAGCACCGCGTCTAGGCCTTCCTTGGCATCCAGCTTCTGCTGCAGGAGCTGCTTTTTCGAGTTGGCGAAAGCACTCAAGTGCTCATCCAAAAAGCCCTGCGTTGACGAGAGCTTCTGCAGCTCCTCCTCCACGAAAGAGCTCATGCGCTGTGCCACGCTCGATATATGTTCCCGCTGCTCCGCTCGAAATTCCATCGTGCGGCGTTCCACCATGGACGTGACGTCAACAACTTGTGTCTGCGAGGTCCCCCATATGGCTCTATTTAGGGATTGCAGGTCCGACTTGCGCCTATTCTTGGCGCGTAGGCCTGTGTTATCGTGTACCGCCATGTGAAGCTTATTGATCAGTTCTCCACCAATCTCTGTCAGCTTTTCTTCCGTCTGCTCATGCGCCTTCCTCAGCTGCGTCTCTTCCTCAAGGGTTTTGCGCGTGGCTGAAAGGACGATCTCGGTCTGATCGAGCACGCCCTTGGTGACGTCGAGCTGTGCTTTGGTTCCCTCATGGTCCTTCTTTAACCCCATGAAAGAGGTGGTCATGGCGAACAGCTCCTGGACCTTGTTCCTTAGATTGGTCTCGAGCGTTTCAATCCGGGCCACTTGCTCCTCCAGCACAATGCGTCGAGAGTCACTTTGTGCCGTCAGCTCCTCGTAGGCGTCATTGGAGAGATAGACACCGTTGCGCATTCTCGTCGAGATGAGCTCGCTCTTGAGCTTTTCGATCTCGTTGGCGAAGTCGCTGAGCAACATCTTTTTGTGAAGCATCGGATTGACCTGGGGTTTATTTCTGATGTTTTTGGCACGGAAGGCATAGTCCAGGGTCGAGATGGTTTCTTCGAGGTTTGTTTTGGCCGGAGAAATGGTGGCAATGATACATGTCTTGGTGCGGCCGCCGAGTGAATCTTGCAGAAGACGGGTCAACTTGGATTCTCTATAAGGGATGTGTGCATTGCGATCCACCAGCGCGTTGATAACTCGACCGAGTGTTAGCAATGACTTGTTGATGAGACCAGCTTCGGTCGCCCGCTTATTTTCCGCGCCGGATCGTTGAATGTTTTCACTCCCAGCCAGATCGACCAGGTTGAGTTTGCCAGCGCTAACAAAATCGTCAACGCCTTGGTCATTCGTCTTCTTGACGTAGGCGGTGATGGTGAAGACTGTGTGGCTTCGAGAACTAAGATCGTTGCATTTTGTTGCCGCTACCTGGCGTTTCAAGCTGCCATCCTGAAGCACCTTGATACCCTCCGAGGCGGTCTTGATATGCTTCTCCTCCATGCCCTGTACGACCGTGGCTGCATGGCCTCGCCGCGACGCGTCGTCGTATATCTTGAGCTTTGCGCTCTCGTCGATGGACAGCAGATCCCGTAGTTCCTCGTTGTACAGTTCTATGAAGGAGCACTTGACGCAATGCTCCCTGTCGTCGATTTCGAGCTTATGGAATAGCTGATGGAAAACACGTGGAATGATACCCGCCTCGTCAGACAACATGCCGAGCGTTTCTGTCATATCTCCGGACATGGTGTAGGTCTTTCCCGTGCCAGTCTGTCCGTATGCGAATATTGTGCAGTTGTACCCAGCCAGCATCTAGATGATTTTGAGAGAATCAGCTTCTCGTCTTCCAAGACGTCCTTTGTTTCCTGGCGACGCAGCCTACCTCGTCAAGAATTGGCTTTACAGTGTCGTCAAAGACCATATTCTGGTCGGCCGCTTGCGAATAGACACGATCGAAGGCGTATGACTTATTGCTAAGCGCATTGGGGCCAAGCTTAAGCTCTATCATCTTCCCTTTGACGCCATCAGCCTGCACAACGACGGCGCTGTTCTCTTTGACTTCTCGTTGGCTTCTGCCGCGGCACCTCACAACGACGTTGATGTTGGTCTCTTCACCCACAGCACCAATCCCAATGACGCTGCCGACGTCGGACTCGTAATCTCGCTCCTTACGCTTCATGCCCGAGGACGAGGATGCTGTTGGTGATGTTGCGCCGACGCGATCAGCAGTGCCCCTGGAGGGCACGCTCAGCGACGGTGGCTGCCTCGTTCGCACGGAAGATTGCCTTGTGAGTCCAAGCCGACTTCCAGCACCAGCACGAATGTTGGAAGTCATCGCCGACCGGCTGATCTCGCGATCGGAACGCGTCGTCCGTCGGGAGGCCATAATGCTTGACTTTTCTTCTCCTGGTTCGCCCCGCGAGTGTCGCGTCGAAGGGGCCGATAGAGAGACGGGTCGGGAGGAGCGATGAGGGTACGGATCAATAAGATGATTTCACTATTCTCTCAGCTGATGTCACCCGCCGACATCGAGCACAGCATCCGATTCCGTTAAAACAATGCTTTGCGGTGGGGATGGCTGCCCATGCATGCATGGCGGTTTTGGTTTGGCCCGATTTGTGCTGGAAGGAACGGCCCAGGTAAACAAGGTAGCGCTAAGCGACAATTGGGGCCCCAGGCAGTACTTTGCTTTGATCCACGGCCTGGTGCGTCAACAAGGGGGCTCGCGGGTTGGCAAGGCAACGCTGGGCCCGCAATGCTTCCTACCTTCCTTCCTTACGACGAGCCAACCCTCCTAACCAACGACAGCGGATTAAAAAAAAAACGCAGGAAAGAGGCGGCGACATGATAACGACCGGCCCATGACGAGAAAGGAGCACTGTTCACGAAATTCAATGCTTCGCTGATACGGATCAGCGCGCGGGGAATGGGACCTTTTTTGTTGAGAAAATTTCCGTAAAGTTGGCTGGCTGTGTAGAAAAGGATTCACTTGATCCCGCGGCTCAGTTGCCCGTTCAGTCGCTCGTCACCCAATTACTCGAGTATTCACTCGCTCGCTCTCTCACTCCCCCTTCAGCTGGCTGGCTGCCTCGCTCACAATGGCTCCCACCGTTAGAGTCTCACCCACGCGCGGCAGCTAAAATCGACGCCAAAGTCTTTGCGCTTGTGCTTGACAGCCGAGGCGGCGGGCAGATGACGCTGGACGTCAAGAAACATCGGGACCGGACGTGCAAACTGTCGATTGACCCCAATGTGGTATCGACTAGCCGTAGTTACATAGTAGCATTACGCGATCATACAGTGACTCGTCATTGACGGCGCTGGTGCAGACAATGGCCCGACGACCAAGAAAGAGACCGGATTCCCAGCGCGCGTCCCGAATCCGGGGAAAAGTGGAGGAACGGAATCGGAGCCAATCTCACCAGCCCTCTCCGGCTGCGAAGGGCACATGCACGCACCCAAAGCAGCCATTTGGGTGGTTTGACGTGGGACCGGAGCAGAGAATATTGCAGTTGCAGACCCGAGCAAGGATGGGTAGGGAAGAGCTACTATTCCATCCCACACCATACCATACCATCCCATCCCATCCCATTCCATATTTAAAAGTAACGTCCGGAGCAATATGCACACGTATAGTGTGTAAAAGCGGGCGCCCGGGATAAAACTCATTGCATCTCGCCCATCACAGCGTTTACTACCAGATTACCCAAACTTGATTCTCAAGGGTCAACACCTGCGTGCACCAAAAACCGCCTCCTGTTCCTCTTCTTACCATAGAGGCAGGATTGAAGAAGGAATATAAAGGAAGAGGATATCGATAAGGAGAAGGGTGGAAATTCGAGTCTTGGGCGGGCCAAACAACATCATCGTCATTTACTCTCACCAGCTGCGTCATGACGCGGGTTCTGCCCTTATTCACAGCTATTGCTGCTGCCGGCACCGTATTCTCGGCCACTCGACAAGATGCATGGACAAGACAATGGGCCGCGCAGCAATTCCTCCTCCTGTTTGGTCTGCAGACCGCCGTTTACTCATTCTACATGATCTTCATCTACCCTTTTTTCGTCTCACCGTATCGCCATCTGCCCACGGCCAAGGGCGGCCACTGGCTTTTTGGGCAGACGAGGCGCATCGTTCGCAGAGGCCTGGGCACTATGGCAAGGCAATGGTGAGTGCACCCCGTAGCCGCCAAGATGAGTTTCTTCGTGTCTGATAGGCTCTGTCAGGATTGCCGAGGTTCCCAATGATGGCTTCATTCTTGCCCGCATCATCTTCAATCGGGAAATGCTGCTCGTCACTTCACCACAAGCGCTGTCTGAGATCCTCGTGACCAAGGGCTACGAGTTTGAGAAGCCAAAGTACCTCAGAGACACACTCGGGCCCGTCATTGGCCACGGGCTCGTCCTTGCCGAGGGCGACGTCCACAAGGTCCAGCGGCGCAACCTCATGCCGGCCTTTGCCTTCCGCCACATCAAAGACCTGTATCCTCTCTTCTGGCAAAAGTCACGCGAGGTGGTGCGCGCCATGACGGCAGAGTGTGACAACAAGGGCGTTTTGCACGCGGAAGCCGGTGCGTGGGCATCGAGATGTACATTGGACGTCATCGGTACGGCCGGCGTGGGCAGAAACTTTGACGCCATTCACGACGAACACAACGAGTTGGTCCACGAGTACACCAAAATGACGCAGCCCTCGCCGACGGATCGGCGCATCATCATCTTGGCCGAGATCTTGGGCCACTTTGTCCCCATTGAGCCCTTCATGAAACTGCCGTTTCCGCGGGTTCGAGAGATTCAGCACTCCGTCAGCATTGTTCGCGCTGTCTGCAAGGATGTCATAAATAGCAAGAAGAAAAAGCTGGAAAAGGGCCAGCTCGACGACATCGATATTGTGTCGATTGCCATCAGAAGTGGCGTCTTCAGCGAAGACGAGCTCGTTGACCAGATGATGACGTTTCTCGCTGCTGGTCACGAGACCACGGGCTCGGCTTTGACATGGGCCATCTACGCCCTGGCTCGCTTTCCGGAGATACAGAATCGTCTGCGAGACGAGATCCGCGCAAGCCTGCCGTCTGTCGACGAGGAGACGGACATTTCGTCTCCCGACATCGACAAGCTCCCTTACCTCCAAGCTGTGTGCTCCGAGGTGCTCCGCATGTACTCGCCCGTGCCTCAGACAATTCGTCGCGCCGTGCGCGATACCGTCATCCAGGGCCGCCTCATCCACAAGGGTACGCGTCTCGTCCTGGCGGCTTGGGCCACCAACGTCGACACGACGTTATGGGGTCCTGACGCGGCCGAGTTCAAGCCGGAGCGGTGGTTGTCTGTGAATGAAGGAGGGACTCACTCGGTCAAGGAGGCCAGCACAGGCTGTGCGAGCAGCAATTACGCCTTCTTGACTTTTCTGCACGGGCCAAGAAGCTGCATCGGCCAAGCCTTCTCCAGGGCCGAATTCGCCTGCCTGTTAGCGGCATGGATCGGCAGATTTCACTTCGTACTGCAGGACGAGGCCTTGCAGGATGAGGCAAATATGGTTTTTGAACAACTGGTCACGGTCAAGCCGGTCAATGGGCTGCACATCAAGGCTACTGTTGTGCCTGGGTATTGAAAGAAATATGGCTTCAATGCTCTCATCGCCCTCGTTGACGTAGTCCAGGTCAGAAGAAAGAAATAATGCAACAAGGGTACAAAGGGGGGGGGGAGGGTGCCAAAGAGAAAATGTATCGAATCCGAGTAGTGGTCGTTACCATGTCTAACCCTGTGGCGTCAGCCTCAAACCTGGCCACGGACCTGAGGCCAAGGAGGAGAGTCCCTGTGGCAGAGACCATCTCCGCCATGTCAGCCAGCCCCTTCATCGATTTTGCTCCAGGGATGAAGAAGAAGCGGAGGAGGAAGAAATCAGAAAACGACTGGCTGCAAGCCACCTCGCGCTCGCGCTCGCGTCGCGAGAATCGTAAATCCGAGCCGACACGCCTCAGCCGGGCAAAGTTGCTTGGTAGCTCACCTCGGCGTTGTCAAGCCGAGCGGGGCTAGCGCGTGTGCGTACATATGCGTACATATGTATGTGCGTGTTTGTGTAATGTTAAAAAAAAGAGACAGGAGAGAGAGAGAGAGGGAGAGAGAGAGTAATCAGGCCCCCCCTGTGTGAATTGAATGCGAGAAAAGGGCGGGTTTTTTTCTCCATAAATGCACAACCGTGCGGAATTGACAAGATCAGTTGCCCTGTGCCCGTCGCTCTTGCCCCAGATGATTATCCGCTAACCCCATAAACTCCGCGCAAATTGTCGACGGTCCCGGCCTGATGAGCTTGCATATTATTATTACACCATGTACGCCAAAACGAAAGAGGTGTGGGTTCCCGTTGAAACCGACAAGAACCAAAGACCCCTGGTCGTCTGAAGCCAGTCATGACGTTTGATTGGACCAGAATCGAAGCTGACAGGGAAGAGACGGCATTTCCAGAAGGGTCCGTTCCTCTCGAATCCTCGTACATACGAGAGGTGGTGAGTTCGTCTCGAAACGTGATGGTATATAAAATACACCCTGTATGCATCTCAGCCATGATTTTCAATCGAGAGCGACTTCGAAGCATGAGCGCATTCCAGTCCTGCACTTCTTCACGAGCACATTTTGCCTCCAGACGCTTTGACTTATTGGCACACTACATGTCTGCAGAGTGAAGCGGAAAAGGGGAGGGGGAAAAAAAGGAAAGGAAAGCTCGCCGGCGACATTACATCACCAGTGACATTTGAGCTCAGTGTGTTGATACATCTCGTTTGTCGCGTCTTGGATTCAGACGCACCACACGAAGTGTCTCACATTTCCGTCGCTTAAACGAACGGCGCGAAGACCGGTGAGACGGTTCCTGGGGGGGGAAAAGAGAAGCAAAGAGCAATACATGATGGCGTCCGATGCAACCCCCAACACCACGACCACGACCACGACCACCGCAACCATACCAGCCAGCGAAGAACAAACCGTTGACATCGAACGAGATGCCGGCGTTGATCGGCCAGCGTCGCCACAAAATGCCACACGCATCGCTTCCGTCACGGGCGGTTCTGCTGCTGGCGGCACGGCTCTTCCTCCCGTCACGCAACCACAAGCTGTCGAACCCGAGGCCGGACGGACAGGCCTCCAGACATTCCTCGTCGTCTTCGCGCTCTGTATGGCGCTCTTCCTCGCTGCATTGGACATGACCATCATCACCACGGCCATTCCCACCATCTCGAGCGAGTTCAACTCCAGCCTGGGCTACATCTGGATCGGGTCGGCCTACCTGCTGGGCAACGCCACCTTCGTGCCAACCTGGGGCAAGATCTCTGACATCTTCGGCCGCAAGCCGGTGCTCATCGGCGCCGTCGCCATCTTCTGGATCGGCTCCCTGCTGTGCGCCGTTAGCACCAGCATGGGCATGTTGATAGCCGCGCGGGCCATCCAGGGCGTCGGCGGAGGCGGCATCATCGTCCTGCCCAACATCTGCGTGTCGGATCTCTTCTCTATGCGCAAGCGAGGCATGTTCTTTGGCATTTTGGGCGGCGTATGGGCCATTGCTTCCGCCATCGGCCCTGTCCTCGGCGGCGTCTTCACCAGCCAGGCGACGTGGCGGTGGTGCTTCTACATCAACTTGCCGCTGTCGGGCCTGGGGCTCATCATCCTCGTCTTCGTGCTGAAGCTTCACAACCCGCGCACGCCCGTCAAGCAGGGTCTCTTGGCCATTGACTGGTCCGGCAGCCTGCTCATCATTGGCGGCACCCTCATGTTCCTCTTTGGCCTGGAGTTCGGCGGCGTCCAGCATCCGTGGAACTCGGCCACCGTCATCTGCCTCATTGTCTTTGGCATCGTCACCATCGCTCTCTTTGTCGTCTACGAGACCAAGGTGGCCAAGTATCCGCTCATGCTAGTGTCACTGTTCCGCCATCGGACGAGCGTCGTGGCCTTCTGGCTCTCCTTCATGCACGCCTTCACCTTCATGGGCGGCAGCTACTGGCTCCCGCTGTACTTTCAGGCCGTCCTCGGCGCCAACTCTCTCCTCTCGGGCGTCTACATCCTTCCCTTTGTGCTGGCCCTGTCCATCATGTCCATCATCGTCGGCGTCTTCATCAAACGCACCGGCAACTACAAGATGCCCATCGTCTTCGGCCTCGCCGTCATGACCCTCGGCTTCGGCCTCTTCATCGACCTCGGCGACGATCGCAACTGGGCCAAGATCATCATCTTCCAAATCATCGCCGGCATCGGCGTCGGCCCCAACTTTCAATCACCTCTCATCGCCTTGCAGACCAACGTCGAGCCCCGCGACATCGGCTCCGCCACCGCCAGCTTCGCTTTCCTTCGCCAGATGGGCACCTCCATCTCCGTCGTCATCGGAGGCGTCATCTTCAACAACGAGATGCAGGCCCAGTCGGCCTACCTCGAGAGCCAGCTCGGCGCTCGCACCGCCAGCATGTTTGCCGGCAATCAGGCCGCCGCGAGCGTTCACATCGTGAGCAGCCTCCAGGGCCGCGACGCCGACATTGTCAAGCACGCCTACTGGAACGCCCTGCAGAAGATGTTCATCCTGTACACGTGTTCGGCCTTTGTGGCCCTCGTTGTCGGCTCGACCGTGAAACAGAAGAAACTCAGCAGGGACCACACCGAACACAAGACGGGCCTGCAGACGCTCAGGCAAAGGAACGACGAGGAAGGAGGCAGCCAGACCGAGAAGACGGTTCAATAGAGACCCGAAGAGGGAATCACACCTCATTTGCATTACATTTTGTCCTCGTACATGGCGCCTGCTGTTCCTCTTCTTTTCTCATTGTCAACTCACGTTCGCTCCGTGCAACGAGGTATCAGAACAGTTGCCCCGTGAGCAGGCCTGTGAGGCTTAATCTTTACGTTCTTCGGCATTGGTCACGAAAATGTCATATCCATACGTACATGTAGCTGTATATCAAAATAATAAACCAGTCCATCTGGCCTTGGTGGCAATAGTAATCATGCACCATACCACCCACAATCAAGGCGATGTACCTCATCGATGACTGTTCACTTTCTGGCTCAATGTAGTCTTTATTAAGATAATGTTACCACTTAGCAATATCAGGCCGCAACACATCTTTCCATTAATAGTTTCGTTCATTCATCAAAAGATCGTCACGACATTGACATAATCGTTCTTCAGCACCTCAAACACCAGACCCGGGAACCCGTACAGCGTCGTCGTCGACTTCCCGCTCGCGTTGACCCTGCTCGAGCCTCCTTCCTCGCAGCTACTGCCGGAGCTATCGCCCCATCCACGGTTGAGCACCATTCCCCTCTGTCGTTTGGGGAGATCAGTGTCCTTGGTGTAGACAGAGGACCATTTGGTGTTAAGACGGTCCTCGATGACGTTGAACTCGGTCTCCGATGTCGTTGCTTCCTGGCCATGGAGATAGCCAATGTCCCATCGGCACCGGCGCCAACGGTTGAATTCATATGAGCCGGGAATGTTCCCGTGAAGGATGAGCTTGGTCGCGACCAGGCGGTCGGGATGGTGGGATTTAATGGGATTGCCGCCAGCGTCGTCCAGGCTCGTGCCACTACCCGTTGGAGGAGGTTCTGAGACCTGCGTAGGGAGCGACAGCAGCACGTCAAAGCCATGATAGAAATAGTTGAAGAAGCATTCATCAGACAGATCCGCGGCTGTTTGCTCATCTATGGCGTGATTGTCTGAGTCCGACTCATCAGAACCCGTGTTCATGGACGACTGATCCGTATCGGTCAGGTCATCTGGGCGGGCGAAACCTTCGTTTCCGCCGGTACTTGGACGGTTGCGAGAGCTACTAGCCGTGCGCATCTTGTGAATGACCATCTTCTGGTCGTGCTTGCGGTATATTGCATTTGGCGGGCCCAACTCCATGACGAGATCCTGAAGCGTTGTCTCGCCCAGCTGAATCTGGAAGGAGTTTGCAGCCGACGACCTGCGGAAGAGCTGGATCCGCCCCCCTCCGTGGATGCGCACCAAAGACACCTCTTCTGGGTAGACATCTTTCGTGCGTGGGAGCGCCGGGGTCAGCCTGATGCTAGGGAGCGGCTCGGTCCAAAGCGTGTTTCGTGCTTCGGCCCACGATGCGCCGCTGAAGACTGCCATGGACTTGGCAACCTGACTGGACGAGGCGGACAGTTGGCTTACCACGTCCTTGTCTGGTGAGTAGGCCGCTTCCGCGAGGGAGAAATTGAAAGCCACGCCAGGATATGACAGAACGTATACGCCGTCATGGCTGGTGCTGCCGCTCGGTGGTGGAATGAATTCGCCCCCGTACGTCGGCCCCAGCAGTCGATGGTAGATGTGTCGAAACGACGGGCCGGACGAGGAGCCATCTCCCGGGTCAGGCGAGCTCGGCACGTGTGCGCTGTTGGCAGCCACGGCCGGCGGCTTCATCAGGTGGCGATCTTTGAAGGTGATGTGGTTCTTGGTGAAGTCAAGCACCTCGATGATTCGCAGTCTCTGCTCTGGGCCGTCAAATTGCAACCGTATTCCATTGTCGGGCAGCACAACGCAAACAGGCTCAGCAAGAGGCCTTTCTGGAGAGTAGATGGGTTTAATCCGGGGGAAGCGCTGAGGCTCAGCCTTGATACGGGTCAATACATCGTGTAGCGATGCGCCGAGAACTAGGAAGCATCGTCAGAATGAGGGAGACATCGGGCCCCCCTTGGTAGGAATGCGGTCAACGCACCGAAGAAACCCAAGGCGCGCCCTGGATGCAGCTGCGCTGTCAATAGGGACATGATGGCTCGAGTAAATGGTTGGAGGAGTGACGATGCATGTGGGAGACTTGTTCAAAGGCTAGAGCAAGGGTGAAATGAGGGTGATGCAGATATCTTTGGCCGTTCCCCCATCACAAGGCGAACAAGGGAAGGATTGAAGACTGGTGACCGACGCATTGCGTTGCATGTCACTGTCAACCCCACATGCAGCTGCGTGGCCCTGACCCCAGTCAGCCTAGTGCCTGTCCAATTCCATGGGGTGGATCATGTGACGCGATGCCGCGCGTGACCATCAACACGTCAGACGCCGGCAAAACATGGTTTGATCGTTTCACAAAGTAGGGCCAGGTATGTCCGACAGCTTCCTACTTTGACGAGCGTATTTCGGAGGAGAGAGTATCGACCTTTGTGTACCGAGTCATGTCGATCTTCACTTGCGTTCTTGGTACCTTCATGAGAGCTGCACGTCAAGTTTCCCCCTTCTTGTTAGCGTAAGTGACGGAAGAAGTGACGTGTTACGACATTGCCTCTATGAATGCTTAATTACACAGACATTTGAGGCAGCTACTCTACTCCTTGGTGCAGATTGATAGGCTTCGTGGTAAGTCAATGGAAACGAAGGTCAGATTTGATGATAATTCTGCACCTTGAATCATGCTCGAGGTGACCAAACGACGAATCCCACAACTGTGACACTACACATAATCCAAAGGACCTCAAACTCAACACGGTAACACGACGTGCCTTCCCAGCCATGCCCTTGAATAGAATTCGGTCACCCACTTCGCTAGATGCCTCCAACAAAGATCACCCAGTCAGGGCTGCAAGCTCAGATCCCTCATAATGCAGCTCTGTCAAGACCTGCGTTGCCAGAGCGTTGACTCGCAAAGACGCGATGCGCTTCTCCTACTCTTCGTCGTCCGGCGGTGCAAAGTAGGGCGGGTTCTTCTCCTGAGGGATCCTCCAGAAGTCCTCCGGATCTGGCCACGTCACCATGGTCTTGTCTTCCCAGTCCACATGTGGCGCCTTTGTGAAGTTGATGTGATACTCGACCGCGCTGAAGCCATGCCACGGATCCCACAAGACCGCTTTAGTGCCCCATGTACGCTGATACACGTCTTTGGGAAGAGACACCCGTAGACACTCCGCAGGTAGCTGGTCAATCGTAGTTTTGGGAAGGAACTCTTCGATCGGAGGCGTAGGAGGCGGTGCGGACGGACAAAGGCCGATGAGTCTGCAGTCGCAATCATGTCTGTGGGCCTGATTGAAACCCTCCCCGATTTCCTCAATAAAATCTAGAAACCCGTTGCCTGACCGCCCATATGTCCACCAACAGCCTGCCACCGGGTGAAATTTCCTGGGATTCGACCAAGAACCACCCATCTTTGCGGTCCGGAAGCGACAGACAGGTGAACTGAGTTATGAATAGAGAGAGGACAGTAAAAAGGGGAGAGGGCGCGTGAGGTGTGTGTGTGTGTTTGTGTGTTTGTGTGGGCTGTCGTGAGAGACAGACGTGCACGTGTATATGGTAAAAAGACAGAGAGAAAGAGAGAGAGAGAGAGAGAGAGAGAGAGAGAGAGGAAGGACAAGCGGGAGGAGGGAAGACCGTAACCTTTTTATGGTCACAAAGCTTGTTTTTCTGAGGTGTGTGTGTGTTTTTGTGTGTTTGTGTGGGCTGTTGTGAGAGACAGACGTGCACATATATATATAGTGAAAAGACAGAGAGAAAGACAGAGAGAAAGAGAGAGAGAGAGAGAGAGAGAGAGAGAGAGAGAGGAAGGACAAGCGGGAGGAGGGAAGACCGCAACCTTTTTATGGTCACAAAGCTTGTTTTTCTAGTCTTCTCGCCACGACATTCGCAGGCTAAACCGAGGCCGCAGCCGCAATGTCTCATTACACATGTGCTTCATTGATGCAAATAGACTTCACGCTATGGCGCGTGGCGCACATTATGCTGGTGCAGAATTTTTCGATCGAAGTCTCTTCGCGTGAGCCTCGTCACCACTCCACCTCGACCTCTCCCCTCTTCGGACGCTGCATCCGAACTACCTTGTCGCAGTTGAGCAAGCATAGCGGGTCAAAGGCTTTCTTGATCTGCCATTATGTTCATGTGTGAGCCCAAGTGATCCCTCTTCAGTGGCTGTCCTGCCAGTCGGTAAAGTGGGTGATGCTTGGAGAGGGAGGGATGGAGGAAACAGACTTACCTGCCTCATGGCATCGACGGTCGACACACCGACTTCGTGGGATAGAAAGTCTCTCTTGACCAATCCGATGCCGTGCTCGCCCTTTGAAATCGAGTACGTCAGCCCTGTTTGGTCATCATAACAATGGCTCTTGCCACTCTTACCGTAACAGTGCCCTCCATCTCGACCGCCCTCTTCACCATTCTGTGCACAACCGACTCAGCCTTGCCGCGCTGGGGGTCGCCATAGGTGATGATGGCTGCGGGTCGCAAAGTCAGTAATTGATGTGGCTGGCCATTGGCCTGCCATTACATGACGGACAGGCTGTGACGTGACGTGTCTCGAGAAAACCTACCATGAAAGTTGCCATCACCAACGTGGCCGACAATGGAGCCCTGCAGTCCGCTTTTGCGCATGTCTTCTTTCGTCTCCTCGATCAGCTGAGGCAGCCGACTCATGGGCACTGCTACATCTCCCGTCCAGACCCGGCCACCTTCTGTCGCCGCGGAAATGGCGCTCCATAGCGCCTCCTTGCGGGCGCTCCATAGTTCGTCCTGCTCATCCTGGCTTGTGGCAAACTCAAACGTCCTGCTGCCGGCCTGTCGCGCCAAGCTTTGCACCATTGCTATATGCTCCTTGATGCCAGCGGCCGTGCCTGAAAATTTGAAGAATAGCGTCGGTGACTCTTGCCACGAACGCGAAGTCGTTCCGGCCGCGTTGATGATCCTCATCTGATTGTCGTCGAGAATCTCAATGGCAGCGACGGGTATGCCCTGGCGCACCACCTTGCCGACACACGACGCGGCGTGGTGAACCGACGGAAAGGTACATACAGCAACGCTCGTGGAGGCAGGTTTTGCCGTGACCTTGAGTGTGGCCTCGGTGACAAGGCCCAGGGTTCCCTCAGACCCAATAAAGAGCTTGGTCAAGTCATAGCCCGCAGAGCTCTTTCGCGGCCGCTGCCGTGTCTTAACGACAGTGCCGTCGGCCATGACAACGGTCAGGTTAAGAACCCATTCTCGCATCGTGCCGTATCTATAGGCATTGGTGCCGCTACAGCCGGTTCCTACCATCCCTCCAATCATAGCGCCCGGCCCAGGGTCGGGTGGGAAGAAGAGGTTCTCATTTGCCAGAGTGTCGTTCAACGACTCCCACCCGACACCCGGCTGCACAACAACATCTAGGTCGTCTTTATGTAGCGCAAGAATCTTGTTCATCCGGCCGAAATTGATGCAGATGCCCTTTCTCGTCTGCGTATAGTGTCCCTCCAAGCTCGTCCCCCCGCTGTAGCCAACCACGGGAATACGTCGCCGGTGGCAGACCTTGACAATTCCTGACACTTCCTCGGTGCTGCCTGGATACACTATGCAGAAGGGCTTCTCGTCTGGCCCTGGTTGGTGCGTCGACCACGCGGACGAGGCGTGGTGGTTGAGGTCGGTCTCGAGAGTGCTGACATTCTCCTTGCCCACAATCTTGATGAAGTCGGCCCACGCAGCTTGCATGTTTTCTAGTTTGGTATTGTGCTTGGGATCCTTTGTCTTGGATAACGGAAGCGTCGACGTAGGTTCGGGCTCGCGAGGCCAGAATGTCCCCATGTAATACGCGATGCTGATGCTTGATAGAAACACTGTGAACAAGGCCAGGTCAGCTTCGAGCTCGATCATGGCGGTCACGGATACACGGTAAAGGGATCCTTACAGAAGGTGACCATCCAGTTTCTTGAGGGATCCGTCATGTTCCTCCATCGCTCATACTGCTCACGCTGCTCGCGCTCTCGTCGCAGTCTCGCGCCAATGCTGCCCATGACCTGGCCCTGGAAGGATCTTCCCAGCTTCGCCTCGCTGCCCTGCTGTCGGGGGGTCTTTGGGTTCTCCGGTTCGAGATCGGTGGCGAAGTATCGTCTCGCGACCAAGACTGCTGCTGGCCTGGTATGGCTCGACATGCGCGACATCGGCCAGCTCATGGCAGGGCTGCGGTCTCGCAAGGCCCTGGTGGCAGCTGCCGCTTGAAGCCGTACGTGCGCCATGTTCATGCCGTATCACGCAAAAACATGGTTCCAAAATGCACTTGGTGCTGCAGACAGTCTGTCCCAGCTAGAGGAATGCTTCTACGACACAACGGTGGCATTGATCGTGGTCGTATGCAGCTGTAAAATTCGAGATTTGGCTGTCTCGAGAGGGTGGAGCCAATCCTCGATGGCGACGAAAAGATACAGGAAGCCAAAGAGCGCAGTCGCCCTACCCTGTAGCAGTCTCGCCGAATTCGGCTGCAAGCACGCTTGGCAGAGTCAGTTCTTGTCACCAACCAATAATATGGATGCCTCTGCCAACAGTTCCCAATCACTTTCAGAATAGCGACTGTTGATGAGATCATACCTGAAATGATGCAATACATGTCTACTTTGCACTTGCTAAGCTCTTTTATGCAATGCTCAGCCGTCGCAAGTTGGACACCATTCTACCGATGCATTTTTTCTCGCAACAAACAACTCCATGCAATCTGGAGGTGACCATTCGCTCATACCATACCGTCTTTGCATCCTCAATACCGTGACCCCTAGCTCGACTAATGGCATGCCGTATGAGCACTGATCGCATATTACGGTTGCAATGAAAGCCCAGAGCCGGCCAACCCATGTTCCATATGTTGTTCCCTATTTCACCTCTAGTGCTGATGTCAGTCTGCGTCAAGCGCCTCGAACATCTGCTTTCGAACCGCCATAGTGTTTCGCCGGAACACCGAGCGAGCTTTCTCCAAGTCTTTGCATTACTGCCGATCCGGGTCGACACCAGAATTATGAGGTTGCTCGCTTAGCTTGTTCGGAGACACTCTTTCAGGGCATGACAAAAAGGATCGCTGGTCAACGATGCAGCTACAAAAAGCTGCGAAGCAAGCCTTCAGGGCTGATAATAGAAGAGACGTTTCAACGGTGACCTAGCAAAGAATCATATGCGTCGAGGCAAAGATGCGTTTGGCATGCGATGCACAGAAATGGCGTGCCGACGATGACTCTTATCGACACGAAGAGGCCCGAGCCGAGTAACGGCAGTAACAAGTACGGCAAGTAGCTGATATGCCTCCCTTCCTGCGAACAGTACGGTATCGACGTCAATGGTACTCGGACAGGTTGGCGACGCTCTGTCTCATTTCTACACCAGGTCATCTCGACTGACTCCGGCGCATGCGGCATCCCTTTCATGGATCATCATCATCGAGCTGGTCGGAATCGTCTGATCTCAGCGAACAGGTCAAGGCATGCTCGATCATGGTCCATCTCATTCGGTTGGCAATCGTCGTACGAGCCTCAGCGCAGGTCAGCCCTACATCCGCGGGCCAGGGCTGAATTCGCTTCCAGGGCTCCGCGACCTCAGTCTCCTTCCTGTTGCTGTACTTGCCATCGATAAAGACGACTTTGGACACCGTTCGCTGTCGCCCCTGGCTGAGCTCCTGGCAATCCTTTCTGGCGCATCTGCCGTTCCGCAGAATCATCTTCGTCTCGGCATCACTAACGTCCAAAGGCCTCACCTCAATGACATCTGCGTCGACCCAGTAGCGGAACTGCCGGGCCGTCTCTCGGAAACGGACTTCCTCATCAGTCGCGTCTTCGTCCATGCCGGCCATCCACGACTGGTGCATGTCGCCGACTTTGATGATCCAGAGATGCCGCAAGTTGGGAAACCAGAGCTTGTCCAACTCGATCTTGCCGTAGTCGTCGCCCGGACAAGACGAGGCGAGGTAGGCACAGTACCGGTTCAACCCGTCTATGCGGCCTTCGTCGGGGAAGCAGTCCCAGAAAGCGAGTCGCCGCACTCGTAGTGCTAGATCCTCGAGAGCACTGTTGGAAGTATGATTTAACATGTTGCGCCCGCAGACTAAAATGTCTTGATCGAAGTCAATGTAAGAGCCCCGTCCCACTGGATCAAAGCCCTGGCGAGTCTCGGCGCGCGCTTCCGCATTGAGCTGCGTCACGGGAGGTAGAGGATATGATTCGTCTTGATGGACCAAATCGTCCAAGATCACAGTGCGCGGTTCTACAGCGCAAGACCATATTCTGAATCGAAGTTCGGCTGGCAGCTCAGCCAGGCCTGGACTGTTGTTACAGCGACGCTGTTGCCACAGGGCATCGTCGGCAACGCAGCTCCGTGTCGCTGTCATGTCATGACAATTTGCCAAAGTGGCAAGGACAAAGGGCGACGCGGCGTCCATTCACCCGGCTGATGTCTCGCGAAACGAAGCCGACGAGCTTGCGCTCAACCAAGATGCACGCAATCGAAGACAAAATTGAATTATCGCTCCGATGGCTGACAACCAGAACAGTAGGCGCCTGTCAGCTGAATGAAGGAAGCGCCGCGGCCCGACACGCCCGTGCGAACGAGTCGGTCCAGCGGCTACTCATCGTCCGGCTGAACTACAACGCCATCGCCTTCGTCTGGCGGCTTGCAAAGAGCGAATGCAACCCACACTCGACCAACCGAATGTCGGCATCCCGTCCTGACGATCCACCAGTGCTGGACTATCGTGAAGCCATCGTCGGCTCTATTGACCTGACCATGCATGGCACCGCCACTAGACAGACATCGGCCTCGCCGACGACTCACGTCCCCTAACGACTGTTCGCGTATTGGCCACGATCGCTCGCAGCGTGCGGCAGTGTCCTCTGTGGGAACTTCATCTCCCTGAACATTGCGTAGGAACAATGTCTCGCCTTCATGTCCATGCACGGAAGGGAGGACGACTGCGATGGGCAACATCCAGTAAGTTTGTCAGCCAATGAGTTTCCCGTTGGGATCATTGGCTATCGAGTGAGTTGTCTCCCTATATGTCCTCAGCCTTCACTCGCTGCTCTTGGACTCACCGGCGACGATCTTGGCGAAGCGGTCGACCTCGTCAGAGTAGCCCTCAGAGGAACCGTAGACCCTGATACGGTCGTGCTGCCGACGCTGCTGAGAGAGGCGTTTCCTGTCGATGAGTTGCCAATCACGACCGAGTTACATGACTCTATGCGCAGTCAAGTTGGCAATGTCGAACTGGCGCACACATGACCATGCTGCTTGAAATCGCAGCGGCACAGAGGCTTGCTGTTGCTCTTGTCCGGCTGCCCTCCACGACTATATAGACGGGCCGAATTGTTAGACAATGCCACGCTGTATAGTTTCTTGTCATCCTGCCATGACACCTTCCTCAAATTTTTGCTCATGTGATCATTTGTCTCTGGAGTCGGGTCGTGGAACGCACGCTTCTCAACATCTCCCCCACACCATTACTCCTGATGTGATCCCGCGGCTCCCAATAGCCACCTCGTGCACATATATTCAGCATGCATAACAAGTATGACAGCAAGGCAAGATCGATACTCTCATTCTCACACGAAAGAATGTGCACTTGCAACATTTTGACTCGGCCGTCTCCGTCTCATTGAACTCCGTTTGCGAGGCAGTCAAAATTTACGCAGTCGACCTCTGACTTTACAGATGACTGTCATGTGCTACTGATTTGTCCAAGAAGTTATTGATCAAAGACGATAGCGGTTCAGCGTATTGGTAAAGGAAGCCATGCCCTGCATCGGGGTACAGGTGAAGCTGGGCGTCCGCGTGACACAGCTTTTTCCACATCACGATACTATTCTCAGTGGGTAGAAGGAGATCGTTGCTGCCTGGACAACGCGATCAGATGCTGCAGTGAGAAACACTGCCCAACACAGGCAGCAATACATTGCCAAATGCACAAAGTTTTCGTTACGCACCGTTGCTTATAAGGACCGGCATCACAAGTCTCTCAAGCCGGTCGTATGATCCGTCCCTGGATCTTTCGGGGTCCATGAATTTAGCAAATGATATAGCTTGCCGATGAGCATTGGACGCATCTACGTAGTCCGAGCGATTGGATCTACTGTTCACGATGCGATTCCAAGCGTCCACACCGGCGGCCTGACTTCCTTCCGATGAGTGAAAAAAGGCGTCCAGAAAGGCCTGCCGCTGCTCATCGGCCGTCGAGGCGGCTTTGAGCTGGTTGAAAGGCCCAATTGGTGCTCGTACCACTCCCTTACCAATACTGGGAGTTGTGCCCAACAGGATCAGGCTTCGCACCAAGCCGGGTGCGTTCAGAGCGATCAGTTGTGCGACGCACCCACCCATGGAGAATCCCATGACGTCTGCACGTCGTATTTCGATGGCCTTCAATACGTCGATATAATTCGTCGCCCAGCCCGCAAACGTCTTGGGTACTGACCCTTGGGATCGGCCGACTCCGGAATTATCAATCATGACGACCGGCCGGCAAGCAGCCAGAGGATTGATCAGTGCAGGGTCCCAGTGATCCATAGTGCCCCTCCACTCGAGCAGACACATCAGCAATCGTTCTGATTGGGATCGAGGTGGGAAACCAACCGGAAATGCATGAGAAGAACCAACGGGATTCCTCGACTCCGGCCCAAATGCCGGTACGCGTATCGGATCCCATTGACATCCACGAATAGGTTCTCTGCATTTTCGTATGTCGCCATCATCAACGAAACACCAATGGGAGGCCGTGGTCTTACAACATCTCGAGTGACAAAACTGACTCTCGCTGTTAAGCCGGGGCAGGCGCTCTGCTGACGTAACCAAGGTAGCCGAGATCGAGATCCTCGAGAATGGGTAACGGTCTCGGATCAAGAAAGATTTGCAAAAATGACCATTTGTAAATTCACTCCTCTTGGCCCTCTGCGTTGATCAAAGTCTGTCGTGATTCTACTGAAATAAAAAGGATGTTGACGAAGTGATGGTGCGCCGAGGCTGACTCTGCTGCAGCAAATGTTGCTCCTAGGCCCCCCCCCGTATTTGGCCCAGCCTCGACCCCTGGATAAAGATGAGGAGCTGTAGTCCTCATCAACCAGTACCAATGCGGAAGACATTCAGGAAGCATTGCTATTTGACTTCAACCCCAGCAACTTTGTGCACAATAAGCGTTTATAATCTGCTCTAGTCATGAAAGCCTCGTGTGGTTGTAACGATTGTACATGCTGCATGGGTCGATGCCCTTGATCCCCACGATGCCAGGTCAGACTTCTCCCAAACGCCGCGCTGAATGTCTGCTTGCTGACCCAAAAAAGAAAAAAAAAAAAGAAAACTCCCATGACAATAGTGATATCCAAGTGAGATGCGCGGACCTGCAAAGACATTGAAAGTCTCACGCCGCCACCGCTGACGACATGGTCCGATCATCTATGACAAGGGCGATTTTTCATTCGACGTAGAGTGTTGTGACGCAGCTTTCTCCGAAAGAGAGGCAAAGTGATGAGGTGCATCACTTCGCCCTTCCAGGGAGGCAACATAGATCCTGCGGGCAAAGGAGTCAGCAAAGTCCTGGCAAAATGGATTGGAAGGCATGCTGAGGGAAGGGTCACACGGACAAAGGGAGGCTGCCGGGGATAGAGTGACCAACCTTCTGAAATATGAGCATACAGCCGCCGAGACAAAGGCAAAGACCAGGATAAAAACAGCCAGTCGATTCCTGAAGCCAAGTAGCGAAATGCGGTGGTGGTGATGATGTTTACCTTTATCGACACCATTTCGAAACGAGAGAGAAGTCGACTTCGTGCCATAGGCAACAGCCATCAATTCACCGTTGGCGTCTGCCACGGCGCCTTTGAATGATGCAGTGAGATATCCTCGTGCATCCGAAGCATATTTGGTGATCTTGGTCATGATCGTGCTCGTTACATCGCCGGTGCTGCCGATCCATGTGGCTCTTACGATTTCTATTCTCATCATGTCGTCGTGGCGATCCATGAGGGTCTCGTCGTCGGAAACAACGGGCCCTTGGGGCCATGTTGGCAAGGCCGAGCTCAAAGTGATGAGCGCAAGAACAAGGGGAAGGCCTCGCATGTTTGTGGTGGAATCTGGCGAAGCTGGGAAGAACGAGAAGAGAAATAACTGGTACAACAGAGTCCAAGGACAATGCGCTGTCGCCCAATTCTGTCTTGTCGAGACTTGATGAGGAAGTCCGGTTGCGCGGGAGCGGGTGAGAGATGGCCAAAAGAAGTATCTGTCTACGGTGCCTGGTGTCTCGAGCTACGACAGATGGTGTAGTCGGAGCGATTGAGGCGGCGGCTGAAATGGCTGTTGTGCAATAGCACTACACTCGCACTAGCGAAAGGAAGCGTGATGGCGTGATGGCTGAGCAACCTGGCTTGACTCCATTCGAGAGCCCGCGATGTAGCGGGTAGGACGTGACGGCGAGATTCTTTGACGGATCAAGCTACTTCTTGTATCTTTCCGTGCTGCAGGATGGCATTATAGACCTCGCAAAGGGAAGGCTGGGAGGGGCACACTGAGGTTATAAGGCTGGAACCCAAGGGGGCGCCGTGTCAGACAAGAAGGTTGGCGGCCATGAGGACAAGGAGAAGCATGGGTGAGCACACTCAATAAGTACACTAGCCTTTCATCGTGCGGAGAAGGCATGCAGGGGAAATATGGGGCAGGCAACTCTCTCAGCAATTAATTGGCCCGGTCGAGACTGCCCTGTCTCGTTCAGCGGCATTTGTGTGTGCTCACGGCCAAGCTGCCAAGAATCCTCGCACGATCTTGGGATGGCCCGACTGCACATTACCATTCGTTCCCTCTTGTATTGACTTCTTCATGCTACTACGACGACATGCATGCTCGATGCTCCATGGCTGTACCCACCATCGTGCGCATGTCCCGAGGTGCGAGGTCCTGCTTCCCCCCCTCTCAGCAATTCGGCGTATGTCCGACGCGGCATCCAGGTCCCGGAGCAGGATTGCCTGTCTTGAAATGCAACCCTGATTCGTCGTGCGGACCGTTGTTGCCTTTAGACGCCTGCTCTGTGCCGGATTTCACCAGCGCATTGACTGCTCCGTATTCTCCATGGCGCAAATCCCTCCCTCTTTCATCCAAAACCGCGTTTCCAGCATAGTGCTATCTAAGATCCACAAATTTCCAAGTGAAGAGACAACTTCTCGCATGTGCAAGGCAGACGGGGGACCTGCAGGGAGAATGTCGAAGTGTATGCTCTACACAAGGGGTACCTGTCAGTGTCAGTGTTTAAGTCCTGACGAAAACCTAGCAAAAATGGCTCCGTAGATGCTTGTTCGTGCCCCCCCCCCTTGACTCCTGGTTGAAGCTGCTGACGCTCGGTGTCTGACCGATCACTTTCGACGTTTCTGTCGTGGACAGTCAGATCGTTCAGTGTCGGGGGTTTGATGGTCGGACGCGTCACGAAACTCAGGCTGCATGTCATCTCTAGGACCAAGCTTGTACATCGCATCCGCTTCCTCTCGGCTGGCCTGCGCCCTTCCTCGGACGATGACCGAAGCTGATTCGTGGCCGCGGGATGAGAACGCCTCAATTGTTTTCATTCGCTGCGCCGTTATTGGCTTGGGCTCACTGCGGGATGATGCACTCCGCTGAACGGAAATCCTTCGTGGTCTAGGCCCAGCCGTCACAACCGCAAGCTCCCTTGACGACGTTCCTGTTCTGACCCGAGGCCCGTCCATGGCAAGCCACGCGAGTCTGTAGATATGTGCGGAGTACGTTGATATCCGAACAGATTGGTGTGGACGAGGGGTCTCCATTTGCACATTGTTTTGAAAGGTTTCGCACGCTGCCATCAAAGGCCGTGGATGTACATATTCGCGCCGCACAAACGGACATGTCGTCTGCGCGAATGACCCCTTCATTGTAGCGCTGCCCCTCCCGGCGAGGCATGTCTCTCGCCTACCAGACCGGGAGCCGTGGCTGAGCAAAGGTCCCTCGACCTTGTAAAACAAGATCCACGACGACTGCGTCAGAGGGCTGATCTTTTCATCAATCCCCTGGTTGAATGCCTCCAAAGGGTCGTCCGCAGAGACCCCTGAAACATGATGGACGAAACGTGCTTGTTGGAGACTTGGAATCACGCGAAGTGGATTATTGCTGCTGGCGGCAGGTTTGTGTAACGCTGAACCCGCACCTCTTGTTGTTTTTAGTGCGAGGAAATGGGATGCAAGCGTTCTCGTCCGGAGCTTCAAGATCAAATTGCACCGTACCAATGTGCCGAGCCGGCAAGCATCAAGTCCTGGACGAGACGAGACTTTTTGGACTATTTGGACTAGACGACACTCTCGGCTTGCCCGGCCGATGGAGGCGCCGTCGGGCTGCGTCTGATAGCAGCAGCAGCGGCTTGTGCCATCACTAGTATTCCGTACTTCTGCCAAATCAGGGACAAATGATCGTCGTCGAAATTCCATTCGCCTAATATGCATGGGAACGGCCAGGCCTTTGTCTTGCTCTTCGCTTCTCGCTGCTCGACGGTGGCTGGGAGAGGGATAAGAGACCACTGGAAGGCTGCCCAGATGGAAAGCACAGAAAGCTCCAGGGTAGCCGCCCTCGGCCAGACGCAGGGGTAGATCGAACAACACGCCAGGTCATACTCCGTACTTTCCGTAGTGATGATTAAGAGAAATCAATGGAAACAATAACCCCAGCTCTCGGGTGAACCCTGCATACATTACGACATCGTCAGCGGAGCTGCGACGAGGACCAAAACGCCCGCACTCGGGTGGCTTCATCGTCGACTCAACATGCATTGGCAATTGTCGGACGGCTGCTGACTGACCCCTCAAACTTCGCATCGAAACAGAGTCAGGCGGGAAGAAGGGAGGCCGGACGGGGAGCTGGGATCCTACTATGCCATCGCCAACGGACGATGAGACGCCGTTCCCAGCTCTCAACGGCTTTGGCCGTTCGCACCTTTCTCCCGACGATGCACACTTGTCGCCGCCGCCGTCGACGCGACGAGCGCGCGGATTCGACGGCAGTACGGATGGTGCGGCCGGCATGAGAGCCGAGGACGAGCGAAGCAGGAGTCGACGACGCAAGAGAGCCTGGAAGAAACTCATGTGGGTGAAGCAATCATGTACGAAGACGGAGAGCCACCAATTTTTTTATTTCCCATACCCATGACGCCATGGCAAGGGAGAGCAACGAGATCAGGAGCAAGGCAGGGAAAGGGGGCTAATCGACGGGTTTTTTTCTTCTTGCAGATCCGGACAACTACACCGACCAAGCAACGTTTCTCGAGAACCTCCAGCGCAATCCGCGTCTCAAACCTTACGATTTCTGGCCTCTAGTGGCCGACTCGACTGTGATACTGCAGCATGTATGCTCCGTCATCATCTTCATCGTGTGCTTCGTGGGCATGTACCACGAAGCACACGATGAAGAT